>MQRK01255104.1:142225-154903 GCA_001938485.1 Girardia tigrina
TATATATATATATATATATATCAATTAAATTTTTTTTCTCATTTTTTCTTAAATAAATTTAATGATAAAAAATAAAATTTTTCTTTAATGAAATTTAATTTAAAAACGAAAACCGAACAACTACTGTAAGGTTATTTTTAGTTTGTTGGAATTTATCGGTACCTGTTGAATTGTTTTTTGAACAATATATTTTTATTAAACTATCAAGCGTGTTAACTGTTGTGACGCTTTTATTTATATTAAAAATCAGTCTATCGTTGTAAATTCGTACCGTATATATAGTTCTCTGTATATTTATTACTGGAATAAACTGATTTTTACAATTTTTAACTATCTGTGCCACACCCTTTGTTGTGTGATCGAGTTGCCTTTGTTTATACTCTTTCAGTTGCTTTTGGTGTCATAATTAAATAATATATTTTAATTGTATAAAATTTAATTTTTATTCTTTTAACTATTTGGTTATTACAGTGTGTTTATTGGTCAATACGTCCATTATCTGTCAACTCATTTAATACAATTATAATATCAATCTAAATCATCTCAGAATCTAGCCCTTATAATCGCACTCCTCGATCTAAATAAAAGCAAGACAACAATCCATAACAAAAGAAGTCATCTACTAAAAAAGTAACTTATCTATTCAAATCCCTCTCTTTCTTTTTTGTAATACACATCGGCATCTTCTTTTTATCACTCCTTCCGTTTAAGTTAACATTAATATATTTGATTTTAAAATTATTGTTATCATTATTGTTCCTTTATACTCCTTTAGTTATAATATTGTTGCTCGTATGAAAACTTCGATTGCTTTAATTCCAGAATTAGATAATGAATCTGCACTGATCGTTCTTGATGAATTAGAACCAGTTTTGAGTTGCTTTACAAAACACATGTTGGTAGACTTCGACAAAATAGAACGATAGCTTCACTTCTTTCATTCGAAGTTTGGTCGGTTAATTAGCTTACCTTAACTGGGTCTGATAGAACCTCATCAATTGTACTAATTACTTTTTAACGACCAACTGACTTGCGAAGATGAATATTGCAATTGACACATTTCTCATTACAAAAATCCATGTTAACGACTGCAATAAAATATAACTTATATATTAAAACTGCATAAATATAATTATATATAAGCATATGTAAATATAGAGAAAATTTTACTTACCGCAACGACAGAAACGATTCTAGCACTGTTAGCTAAAATTATGCAAATGAATATATATATATATATATATTAACTTATTTTAATTAAAAAAACATTATTTAAACAATAATATATTTATGAAAAAAATATTTTTACGAATACTAATGGATGTTATTTAAAATAATAAAATTTTTAACATCAATTTCTTAATTTTTTAAATATTTTTATAAATAAAATGTATATTTGCAGTTGAAAAATTATTTTTTATATATTTCACTTACATAATATTCAAAATATTTATTTAAATATAATTAGAGGAAGGTTTAAAATTAAATATATTTATTTAATTTAATTAGAGTTTTAAACACGATATTTTGAAAAAAATATTAGTTTTTATTTTTTTAATTATGTATCCTCACTTCAAAAAGTTGCAAAAATTCCTGAGTGTAAAGAAGTGAAAAAGACATTTCCTAAAAAAAAATAGCGGTGGACACTTTTCAAAAACGCGATTAAAAAATTGATTTTAATTTTATTTCATTTTTAAAAATTGACTTCCCACCTGAGATTTACAGTAATATTTTTTAAATGTATTTTACTCCTAAGAATTAGGAAAAAATAATTATCGATTTATTTTGAATTTTACTATTAAAAAAAATAAAATCGAAAAACGGTTTTCTTTAAAATACTCGAAAACCGTATGAGATAAGTAGCTGAAAATTTGGCTGAATTATCTTTATTTAATATCAAAACGATTCCCCAAGTGCAAATCAAAAAACCCACAGGGGAAGATTTCCCTTTTAAACGCGGCTACCCTTTATTTACCTTTTTTAAAAAAAACAAAGCATCTTTGTCATAAATATTCATTCATCATTAATCATTTTTTATTGTTAAATGCTGCAATTGGATTATTAAATGCTCGGGGTGTAGTTCCGTATGAATCCTAGCAAATATAAAAATATGACAATAAATTAAAAATATAAGTATTCAAAGAAAAAGATTTAAAATATTTATTAAAAATTTTTAAAGTAAACTAAATGTCGGATTTCAGTAATTATCCCAGACCGGTGGTGTTTGGTCAGGGATAATAAAATAAATAAATAAAAACAAATAATCATAATTATTACTATATACAGTTATTTATTATTTGTTACTATTCTGTATTATTATTTATATATTATGTAACATATTATTATTTATTTATTATTTAAAATTAAATAAAACGATTAGATTTATGATAAGTAAAAATTAGAATTATAATTCTTATTGCTTACTGCTCCAATTTACCGAACGGAAATTATTATATTGCCAATCATCAAAAGAAGCCACTTCAATAAAGTCATTTAATTCAGAACCCATAGAAACTAATCCGCAATCATTTTGATTAGCACGAAAAATCAGATTAGACTACATTCTTTCCAGAACTATCTATCCATTATAGCAGGCGCGTAGCCAGGGGGGTGATTGGGTGGATTTCCACCACCCCCTGATAAAATGCCCTAAAAATTGTTTAAAAAAATTATTACGAAAAACAAAACTTAGAGGAACGGGACCTCTCGTTTTTCCCCCAATTAAAATCCAATTGGGCGTTCCCATTTTAATCCCCTGAAAACAAAGATTAATATAGAAACCCTTGATTGGATTTTAATCGGAGAGAAAAAAGGAGGTCCGTGGAACGTTTAAGGAGCTTAAGGATCGTTTAAGTTTAGAGGGTTAAAATCGGGAGATACCCCCACCCCTGAAAAAATTAAAACATAATTAGCCACCCCAATTATATTTAAGATTGCTAGATCTTTCAGGAATTTTTTTCCACTCCTCCCCCTCTGCAATCCTGGCTACGCCGCTGCATTATAGAAATAAGAAAAGTTACGGATATTCCAATTTTGACATTGTGCCGATCTTTTAAAGGAATATTTTCTTTCATAGTATTTTTAAATTATTCCGTATTTCCTTATAATCAATATTTTCAGTTATATTCCAATTTTTGATCCCTAGTTAACTCTTCTTTAACCTCTTTCGGTTATATTATTTGGATTATTTATAACTATTATTTAAATATTCGTTTATTTATTTTTATTTATTGGTTTACTTGATTAAAAGGTGATTTCGGTTGAATAAAACAGTTTCTAGTCTAGATTACTTTTTGATCATAACACTAACCCTAAGGCAATATTATATATGTGTGTGTGTGTGTTACGCAATCACTAACTTCAATAGCTTATTCTAGAAAATATTTGAACCACGATTTCAGATGGAAATAAATGTTTAAAAATTTATTTCATATTTTTCCACACATACCTGATGTATTTTATATACTTAATACTTTATATATTATTAATTAAATATTTTTTTAGAATTGTTTTTTTCTGTTTTTAAAATTATTTTCAATTAATTTTTCTATGCAAAAATAAAAATGAAAAAAATTTTTAAAAAATTATTAAAACAAATTAAAAAATATACATAAAATAAGCCAGAGAAGTCAGTTATCACGTAACCAGTATATATATTTTAGGGAATATTAGGTCTTAAAAACCTTTCAAATATTTTTAAAAATATTTTTCCTGGGGTTCTTATAATATTTTATCTATTTTCATGTTTTGCTTGGGCAACTACGGAACTATACCCAGGGCTAGCAATTGTATATTTCCCGAAATATTTTCCTGCGTTCGCGCCTGCCCAGGTGTCCTGTGCCGTGCATTCACCCTTTCTCAATCGATCAAGACATTTATCGCCAATTTAACGAGGGATGAGCGAACAGAAATGAAAAATCACTCGCGAGGAAGAATAACCATCCGAAAAAAGATAACAGAACTTGGTGGCTAAAAAAGAACACAAAGAAATTACGAATTATTATCGTCATTAAAAGTTTTAAGTACACCGCCTCAAAACGACCGATATCTGTGATTACTGAGTTCATAAATGCATCGAGTAAAAAATTTTAAATAAAATTATTAAGTTTTTTACGCATAATCTAAAATAAATCATAATACTCACATTTTACCGCCTCGCATTTGAAATCACTATGTAGTAAAACAAATGACATAATGGGAAAATAATTTTCAAATTAATTAATATGGATTATTAATTTATATATATACAAATATGAATTTTTTATTTTCTATGTTAACATGTTTTTTATTAACTCGCTTTTGTTTCTGTCTGTGTTGAGGCGGTGTTTTCGAAATTTTTCGATTTTTCAACAACTTCTCAATGTCTGATTGAGCTGAAATTTCTCGAATGTGTAATCCCGATGGAAATACATGAATAAATGAAAGAATTTACTGCCTGAATGATTAATTAGTTTTTTTGCACAAAAACAAATTTGTTGTTATCCTCTATGTCTGATTTATAAATAAAATTGAACATTATAAAATTTGAATTCGTATTTTTATAATTGTCATAACTTCATAAATTTTCAGTATTTTTTAAATAAATACTTTTTTTAGATTCCTTTATAATTATATTTCATTGGTTTACATCTTTGTGATGAGGAATTTTTATAAAAACACTAAATGATTTCTTCTACTCTTTTTCATAATTTTGGGGTTTAATGCACGGACAAGGCGCCTCGAGTACAAGGCTATTTAAATCAGCATCTAATCGTTTGTTCAAATATTATAAAGTCGGATTGAATAGTTTGAAATTTCACCGCAGTCCTAAAGTTTAAACCTCACCGAAACACATGTTGGTGGGAGAGGTGGCAAAGTGAAAGCTTTGTTTTCTATCCCTCAAAAAGATCCCTTTACATCGCACTGATAGCCGGTACGGTTAAACTTTTTCGACAAGAATTGTTTCATTTCTTACAATAATAATGCTTAATTCTCATATTTTGAAATAATTCTCAAAAAAATCTGAAGATTTGTTTATACCTCGTTTATTAGGTCCCATTTGTTGTGGTTCCGTGGTTTGCAAAACATGTGAACATATCTTGGAAAACTGAGTCGTTTGGCTTTTAGCCCCCAGGTTATCAGTAACCAACCATAAAAAAATTCAATCGATTATTTAAAATTATTGAATTCAATTGAATAAATTATATAAAGTTTTTGTTTGATTAATAATATTTAATAAAGAATTATCATGTTTTAGGAGTGTTTGTCTGAATTGGATTTCGTAATTTAAAATTATCTAATAGACTTTTAATAATTTTATTGAGTTATTGCTGTATTTATGATAAAGTTTATGAACTTTTCTGTGATTCGTACACATTATCCAATGGTAACAACTGCATGAAAATTAAATAAATGATTTTGAACATTTAATACACAAAAATTCGAATTCCGTATTATTAAGTATGTTGTTTGATTGAAACTGTATAATAATGAGACAATTATGTTAACTTTAAATGTCATTATAAATTTTAAGTGATTAATTTAATGTACTGAAAGCAAAACTTAGATAAATGGTCATTTAAAAATGTCCTTAGACTGGTAGATTAGTTAAAAATGTATGATACCGAACTATTTATGAGAAAGAAATAGTGTTTTGCGAATAATAAAAAAAGAAAAATTTTCAGAAAAATATAAATAAAACAATGCGTTGAATATTCGTTTTTTGTGATATTTTAAGTTTAATGAAAGTTATGATAAATTTTTTGATGTTTAAATGAATTAATAAATTTTGTTTGGCGCGAGTTTTTTTGATAATTGAATAATTGAATCACCGTGGTAGTGGATTGGTAGTGATGAACAGTGAACAAACGAGCAGATTTAGCAGTAAGAAATATAACGGCGTCGAAAGAAGCCTCTGTCAGTCAAAAATGATTATGATAATGATTGTCCAAAACGATATAATAATCTCGATAACAAATTTACTGATAACAAAGACGATGACGATGGAACCGTTTATGATAACGACAATAGAGGCAAATCAAACGAATGCGGTCCTATTCAGAACAGTCGATTCGATCGTGATCGCAGCGATTATCGAAAAGGGCGTGATGATTTCAATGAAAAACGACCGTCTTCGAATCGATACCGCAATGATTCCTACGATCGAAATAAAAACCGAGCTGATAAACGACGCGATCGACAAATTCGATGAGAGATGGACGATATACAAATTTATAGTATTCAATTATCCCTCCCCGCAACCCGAACTTGTCCAATTACCTCTTTTATTATTTCATTTCGATTGATCATGTCATAATTTTCTGAGATGTATTTCGTTACTTTCTCTGAGCCCGCGTGTGACAATAGCGTATGTATTTGTATGATCATTTCTTCTCTTTTTGACTTCGGTATTCAAATCTTTCCCCTGTTTGTTCTTATTATGCCGTCTTCAATCGTAAGCTTTCTTTCTTTACCTGAATTTGGGTCTCTTTTAATTTCTTCTATTTCTTGTTGATATTTGAATATCTGCAATGTGTCCAGCACGTTGATTCTTCGAGTCTTTGTCTTCATCATTTTAGCATCTTCATGAGCCATCAAGCATTGCGTACATGTAACACATGTATTCCGAGACAACATATCTGCATTGGAATGATCTGTTACTTTTCTGTATTCTAAGTGCATGTCCAAGCTTGATAAATAAATTATAAATGTCTGAAATTGCACCGTTATCAATTTTTTTGTTCTAACCATAAACGTAATTGCCTTATGATATGTTCTCAAAAGGAATCGCTTTCCGTATAAATAATGATTAAAATGTTGACAGAAGTAATACATTGCCAACAGCTCATTCCGAGTAATGCAGTGTCCTTTTTCATTATTATTCATGGAGTGTGAACCATATGCAATAACTCTCTCACGTGTGTCCTTGTCTCTTTGGGAAAATATTACTCTAATTGTGTCGAAACTGGTATCAATGTCTAGTATAAATTCTTTCTGGAAGTCTGGGAATCCTAGAATCGGTGGAGTTGTTAAAGCCTCTTTCATCTCTGCAAATACTATATCACATGCGTCTGTCCATAACAATTTCTTCTTCTTCAATCCACTTCAACATTGTTTTTGTTGCGGAGGAGCTGATCACAGAAGAATTGATTGTGTATTAAGAAATAAATGCATAATATGCGGAAAAGAAGGTCATTCATTTAAAAATTGTTTTATTATTCAGAACCGACAAACCAAAGTTCTAGCGAGAATATTGTGCGTCCATGAAGAACAACAAGAATATATAACAGACATTCATGACAAAATTACCCATGACGTTGAAGATTATGAAGATGAAAAAAATGCTTTCCATTCTCCCGTATCTATCTCGTCGGTGGGGTTGTCGGGTCAATAGATAAAAATATCAGAAGAGATAGAGAGAGTGGAGGGTCTGTACAAAGAAGAAATAAGATGTTTCAGAAGTCAGATGTTCGACCATGGAGTGTTGTTATTTGCAATGATGTTCTAGTAAAAATGTTATGGGATTCAGGAGCCTCGGTTACAGTAATGAATAGAAAAACATGGAACTTAATGGGAGCATCATAATTTATAAAGTCATTAGTCAAATTAGTCGGTGCTTTCTCAACATTTCATGAAACATGTCTGGGAAAGATACAAATACGCGTTCAATAGAAGGGGAAATCGGTGAAAACGGATATTATTGTAGTTAACACTATTTTGCCAGGATTTATCGGAGGAGTAGATATCATGAGATTGTTTCAAATATATTTGGCAGAAATCAACATCTTTAGAACACCTGCAGTATTAGAAGATAAAGATAAAAGAATTTCAATGATATTAGAAATTTTAGGAAAAGAAAAATCCGCAAAATTTCGGAAACTAAGAGAGAAATATCAGAATATTTTTCTGGTTTCAAAATTTGATTTAGGTCTTACTAAATTGGTAAAGCATGGAATCGAAACGAACGGATCCCCGATTTCCCAAAATCCCGCAGACGGCGGATGCACCTTAAAGACAAGATTGATGAGTTAATTAATAATTTATTATATTCAGGTATCATTAGTCCGTGTAAAAATCCATGGAATTCACCTTTGGTAGTTGTATCCAAGCAAGATGGCTCTATAAGAATGTGTCTGGATTTTCGGAAATTAAATGAAATTACATAAAAATATTCATTTTCAGTCCCGGATATAAACTTGCTTTTGGGTTCGCTAAATGGATCAGTAATTTTTTTCTATTGATTTAGGCGAAGCTTATTACCAAGTTGAACTTCTCGAGGACGCGAAGTTGAAGACATCATTCAGTACTAAATGGGACAGTTCTGTTTCAACCGATTACCATTTGGATTATGTACCGCAGCAGCAACGTTTTAAAGTTTATTTCATAAGATTTTTGGAAATTTACTATATAAAGGTGTTATAATTTACCTGGATGATATTTTGGTATATTCTAAAAATGAAGTGGATAACGCAAAACGATTGGAAGAAGTTTTTTCTCGCATACAAAATTCTGGATTGAAAGCAAACCAAGAAAAGTGCATTTCTCGAACAGAAAATTTAGTTTTCTTGGTCATGTAATCAGTCCCAAAGGAATCGAAACAAACGATGACAAGATTTCCAAGGTCAAAGACACACCTATTCCAAACTGTGTTACACAAGTTCTTTCGGTTTTCGGATTATGTAATTATTATCGCAGGTTTATAATTGCCGCTCCTTTGTTCTGACGAAAAATGTGAATAATAAATTCGAATGGTCCAGCGCGTGCAATCAAAGCTTTAAAATGCTGAAAGAAAAATTATCATCTTCCCCGATTCTGGCATTTCCTGATTCGTCTAAAAATATGACTTTGGACACGGATGCAAGTTTCGGCGCTATTGGAGCAGTTTTGAGCCAAATAAATGAAAATGAAACTGAAGAAGTTAGAGCATACGGGTCTCGAATACTTACTGATCACGAAAAAGGTTATTGTGTGACCAGAAAAGAGCTGTTGGCTCTCCATGAGTTCATAATGTATTTCAAACATTATTTACTTGGAAAAAAGTTTGTGGCTAGAACAGATGATAAGGATTTGACGTATATGATAAATACGCACAAACAAATAAGCCCACAGTTCCAGATATGGTTTGCTAATCTATCAGGTTTTAATTTTTATTTAGAATATCGAAAAGGCAGTGAACATGAAAATGCCGACGGGTTGTCAAGAATATCAGAAAGTTTGTATTTTCAATGTTTGTCAAAACACGAAGACGCAAAAAGTGAAAAACCAAGAACCATATATCTAAATATCATGGATAACCTGAGGTCAGATGATGAGATGAAGAAAATTCAAAATGGACATCCCATAATATTTTCAAATTTTAAACTGGTTGAAGGGAAATAATTTAGATGTCAGTGCGAATGTGAAGAAAAGTTGTTATTTCAAAGAATTAACAAACTAGGAGCTTGATGGAGATATCGTGATGTATCGTAAGAATGACCAGAAATTGATCATAATACCAGAATCATATTCATTAAAATTGATTTCGTATATACATGAAGAATTATGCCATTTGGGAAGTAAGAAATTAATCGATTATATCAGTGACATATATTTCTGGCCAAACATGGTAAGATCAATTGAACACGAGATCAAGAAATGTATTATTTGCTCCAAGCGAAAAATATACACTAGGAAAACGAAAGAGGATTTTATTCCCCGAGAAAAATTCGACCTTTAGAACAAGTAGGGATGGATATCGCATATTTTGCTGGCGAGAATGTCAAACACAAGTATCTTCTAGTATTAATTTAGTAAATTAGTAAGCCATGGTGCGTCATGAAGAAAAAACAGTGGCTCAAAATATTTTGTATCATTGGATTTACAAGTTTGGAAAGCCTAGATCGTTTCTGTCTGATAGAGGCAAAGTTTTTGAAGGAAAATGCTTGCCAGTAAATTCGGTATTGAGCAAGAGTTTTCATCACCTTATCAGCATCAGTCAAATGGAATAGCAGAGAAAAAAATAAGAACAGTCTGAGATATGCTTGTTACTTCTAAAATTGGAGAAAATTCTAATAAACAGTGGACTAGCTGGATACAATAGATCGAATTCTACATTAATGCAACTTATCAAAGTTCAACTGGACGATCACCGTTTGAAATTATTTATGGGCGCAAATTATTACTACATGGACAATTCCAGGACTCCGAGATAGACCACAGTGGTAATATTGCTAAAGTAGAATTTTCAAGTAAGAAGACTGCAGACAAGTTGCGGTTGTTGGATAGATCCAAGAGGGGAGAGAGAGTTTTTCATGTTGGAGAAGAAGTTATGATAAAAATCGAGCCTCATAAGACAAAGAAAAACGGGTTCAGATACGAGGGACATTATAAAATTTTAGAATTTTTAAGTCCACGTCAGGTATTAATAGATTTCCTGGGTCACTCAAAACCGAGAAGAATAGATTGGCTTAAGAAGAAGCAAGGATATTAAAAAGGAGGAAATTAGAATGTGTTCAATATGTTCTGCAATTGCGTAACAAGAATTAGCGATTACGCACAGAAAGGTTGTGTAATTGAAATTCACTCAACCCATTGGCGGGTCAGATCTTATTGCGTTGTTGGATATATCTTGTTATATATATATCTTGTATTTTTGTATTTAAATGTAGTTTTATTTAACCGTTGTCTTTTAGTTCTTTTACTATCACGAACCCAACAACTTATACTAGAAATCACCCTATTTGATTACTTTTTAAAATTAAAAATTTGATCAGTGTAGTGACCCAGTCAATTATTATATATAAATTATATATATATATATATATATATATATATATATAAATTTACTAAAAAGTATATCGATTATAAAAATCGATGAATAAAAATTTGATAATTTAAAGTTATCTTTCCTTGACTGAATTATGATCCTATCACTAGTGGTGTTGTTTGGACCGTTCTATTATTTATCAACTTAGCTGAGCGAAGTATTATCGAATCGAGACTCTGTCATCTAATTGTCGAATTGTATCCTATTGCCGGACAATATCTTAACGATTTGCCGAATATTAAAGTTGTAATCATCAAACATAGAACGTTCAAGGATAATCCGTCATCTTTCAATTACCAAAATAAATATTAGAAGAAACGACACAACGAATAACCCAAGTTGTGTTGTCAAGGAATGACAGAATCATCGATTTTGTACGTTACGTCTTCGCCAATTACTGTGGTACTAAAAATCTTATATACGACTTGGATTCAAGCATGTTTTTATTATTTAATATAGTTTAATTAAAATTAATTTTTTTTATTTCTATTTATATAAATATTTTGATAAGTTAATCGAAGCATGTTTCAATTAGCTCTTTTACAATCAGATTATTTAATTTTCATTAATTTGAAAAATATCAATTCTGTTCGAAAGATCAGTGATCGCAAGTACGATTTTCACACAATTCCAATTTCAGCACACTCAAACACACACACCACATCCATACACAATTTAAAATATTCCTCACATTAACAATTAATTAATCAAATTAATCATCCCAATAAAAAAGTCATTAATAACCACAAATTACATAAATTTCTAAACTATTTTCATCTAAAACATAAAACGTGTTAAAAATTGAAGCAAAAAAAAACGAAAAAAAACAAAATTAAAAAAGAAAAATTCAAGTTGTATTTATTTCAGTTTATTTTTTTTTTGTTTCTTTTTATCTGTAAATAAAATCGTAAGCACTTAATAAATTAAAACAAAAAATAACAATAATCACCAAATAAATATAAATATTATTCTTCTCGATTTATCCTAAATTAATTATAAATAAAGAATAATTTATTTTAATTGCATGAAAAAAAACAGAGTAAAAAGAAATAGAAAAAACTACTTTCTCCACATCCTGTGCATCGCGATGTCACAAATCGTTGAGTTTTTCAGCAATTATTATCAATTTAATCGTGTCTTAGACGTGATTTCCAATACGTTACAAATTTCCCTTCAATTTTGTTCCAATACGACAAATTATTCATTTAACTTTTATTCCTAACAATCTCGAGGACGGTTTATCTGTTTTCTTCTTGTAATCACTTATTAATATTTATGAATTGCTGCAACATTTTTGACAGAAACAAAACTGGAGTTAATATTACTTAGAAAGAACACATTTAACAAAGATTAATTGCATTTTATTTCGAGGATTTTGTGAACATCTTGTCATTTATTCTCGTTTTGACTAACTATTCCGGAATACAAATGTCATGGAATTGTTTTTTGGAAGAAATATTTTTACTCTTCGAAATTATTTATTTATATATATAAATATATATATTCATATATTTCTATATGCGGTTAGAGAAATAATTATATATTTTATATTAAAGTGATATAATTATAAATAATGATAAGTAATTGTTTAGGAAATCTGTTTTTTATTTTTAATAATAAAAAAAATTGAAAAGTAAATATTACTTAAAAAATGGATTTATTTGAAAAATATTAATGGTAATCATTTGGAATTCATTGAAATAATAAATTCCATTGGAATATGAGTGAGTTTTAAAGAATATTTTTTCTGAAAAATATAAGAATTAAAGTTTTAAGAATAAATAATATTATTAATAAAAAAATTTTTTATAAAAACAACCACGTTTTTCAAGCATTACCAATGCACTAAAAAGAGGAAAATAATTTTTTTCTAGACATGTGAGAAATTTTATACC
>MQRK01255104.1:164361-174847 GCA_001938485.1 Girardia tigrina
ATCCTTTGGACTTTTACGTGTGGGGCGTAGTTGAGAGGGACTCCAATAGTCATTCCCACAACACCATTACAGCTCTCAAATCTGCTATAGTGGATGCAATGGCAAACATTCCAAAGACTTCCAAATATTCTTCACACGTAAAAATAATATGATGAATCTTAAATTACAAAATTTATACGATTAAATCCTTCAACACATTTATTTTTATTTATCTATTTTATTAGATCAAATGTTTAAATACTTAAAAAAAGATATTTAAATAATTAAATCAAAATTTAGTTTGTATTTTTCTCAATTTGTTTTTTTTATTTTCGTTTTGATTACGTATATTTTGATAAAAAGATTTTTATAAATTATAAATTATAAAGTATTTTCTTTTTATATTCCAGATTCGACAATAAAATTATTTTCTTGTTACAAAATTATGAAAATACAATATTCACATAAATTATTTTATAAAGGTTCCACAACTCAAATGCCGGTAATATTTAGTTATTTTTGTAAAAAGTGAGTCAAATGAATTAATTATTATATTAAATTATTACTTTTTTAAAACGTGACTGCCGAACTTCAATAAAAATCAAGATTTTTAAAATACGTTATGTAAAGAATAGTAGCTATATAGAATAATTTTTAATAGAATAAAATTTATTTATGGTCTCCAATTTTGATGAGGTTTGTGCTGCAAACAGCTTTTCTAACACGTTAAATGGGTTAAATATAATCAAACGGTGGTGATTTTTTGTCTAAAAAATAATACAATACTCATTTAGGATTATATACCGTGTTCTCCCTATTACAAACCATGGCTTGTAATAAATTTTTGACAAAAAAAGCGATGGTGACTTGAATTGAGTTAGTGGCATGTATTAATTTTTATTAAACAAATTATTTTAAAAAGTTAATAAAAATTTAAATAAAATTAAGTATAATAGAATCATATGTAATACATCACTTTAACATATCAACAATAAGTATACTAAATATAATATCTTATAATTTCAACAAATAAGTCTAACGGCAAATAACAAAATTTATTCAAAAACAATAGTTTCATCATGCCAGTCAACATCCTCGCCAAATCTCTTCAATTCACCGGCTTGTTCTGTTGTTTTTTCCAAAATATTTTTAATTTTCTCACCATAAATTTGATATTTATAAATTAAAGTTTTTGAAAAGCTTTGATCAAGCACTAAAATCATTTTTTTATTATCTTCGGGTGATCATGGTCTATGATTTAGTAATTCATCCTGTAACTTCATCGATTGTAGGTTTGGTTAAATTTCCTCGAGCGTTTCTTACCATTCAATGTAGTTGTTAATTTCTTCTCTTAAATAATCTGTGAAAGGCTTATTTATCCTCTAAACCAATATATCTTCAAGCATAGGAAGGATGACTTTTCTCTCGCCATCCTCGATTCTAGATGTTCTTATTTGTATTTCTGAACCTCTAAATTTGATTTCATTAGCCATCAAACGTTTAACCATTCGTAAATCAAGCATTTTTCCAAGACAAAACGCAGCCATCGATTGGTTTGAAGAATGAAATACTTCTATAATTTTAAGTTTAAACTAAAAAGTATAGTTTTTTCTCGAGACTTGGTGAGTCATGCTTTAATTTAAAAAAAAACAATATTTATGCAATTTTTTTACGAAGATTAATGTATGTTTTTTTTATCAAATTTAAAATAAACACGATATTTTGAAAAAAAATTTTTATTATTACTATTTTTTTCTAAATGTTCCCCCACTTCAAAAAAAATTCAAAATTCATGTAAATGAATAAAAAAGCGTATTTTTTAATACTTTGATTTTTTTACAATATATTTTCTGGTGGCTAATAATAAGGTAGGCTGTATTAATTTTTTTTATTTAGTTTGTATTTTTCTCAATTTGTTTTTTATTTTCGTTTTGATAAATAATGGAAAGGCTTGTAATAGGGAGAACACGGTATATTTAACATGGATAAAAGGTCTTCCATAAAAGTATGTAAAAATAAAAAAAGAAAAAGAGTAGAAGACGCAAGGGATGTGAATGGACACGTTTATGTATCAGACAGGTTTCAAAATATAATACTCATTCTTGAATTGGATCCAAATATAAATATTTTTTTTGTAAAATATAAAAGGAGACAAAGTCATTCTAGGAAAAGTTTATGTTATAAAAGCAAGAAAATTTATCAAAATGATAATTTATTTATAATCTCCTATTTCATCATTCACAGACCAAATTTTGGACAATGAGTCTTGTTCTCTTTTTGAAATTGAAAAAAAATTAATAGTTCAGTCAAGTTAGAGAATGACAAGAAGGACATGATATTGTATGAGATACAATAAAAGAATATAAATACATTTTTAATTAGAGTAATCAACTGAGCAATTAATAATTTAAAAGATTCTATTGATAATTTTGAATTCTACTGGTAAATCTTTTGAAGCCATTTAATTTTATGGAACAAAGTTACTGACAATTGAAATACAATAAATAAAGACGACTATTTTTAGACCTTTTGTTGATAAAATAAGGCATATTGTTACGCTTCGTAATAATAAAACTAGTAAATCAAATAATTAAATTTTTTATATCCATTATTTATGCAGACAGAACTCTACTTTGCCAATAAAGTTTTAATTAATGAAATAATTTTAGAAAAACACAATAAAAAATTAATATAAACTACTTATAATTTAAAAGTAGATCTTTTTCAATTAATATTTTTCAGCAACTCCTAATTTACCGTTTTTCCCATTTGGGGACCTTAACAAGTTTTTTTTGATCAAATTTTTACATAATCATTTATTGTCATCGAGAATGAGTAAGTGTCAATAGATTGGAGAAAACTGTTTGAGTAGAATGTCTTCAAAAATAGATTTCTAAATTTCATGGATACATATATAAATATATCAAAATATTTAATTTTTTATATCCATTCTTTAAGCAGACAAAACTCTACTTTGCCAACAAAGTTTTTAAAATTTAAAAAATTTGAAATTAAATAAAATTTAATTAAAAAACACATTAAAAATTAATATAAACTACTTATAATTTATAAGTAGATATCTTGCAATTAATATTGTTCGAGAACTCCGAATTTTCTGTTTTTTCCCATTGTGGGATCTTAAAAAGTTTTTTTCGATCACATTTTTACATGATCATTTATTCTCATCGAGAATGAGTAAGTGCGCAAAATTTGAAGAAAATCAATTGAGTACAAGGCCTTCAAAAATAGGTTTCTAGATTCCATGGATTTATATATACACATATATATATATATATATATATATATATATTAATTTCAAAGATTTTTTTAAAACAAGTTATAAAAATTAATTTTTATGTAAAAAATAATAAATGTTCCAGACATTTCTTGTATGTTTTTTAAATGTGTTGTTACCAAGCGACTTTTGTGTGTTGACATTCAGTGATTGAAATTGAGATTTTGTACTTGATAAAAGTAAATGTTGAATAAGTGGTGCTTACATCAATTTTGTGTTCTGATTTTTGAAAAAAAATGTTATCAAAATAAAATATCCATCTGAGACGAAATCAGTCAAATTACGAACTGATCGAATGATTCTCGTGCTTGAACAATGTATAAAAGTGTACGATTTAAAAGCTTTACCTAAACGTATGATTGAATGTCAAACTGGAGAAAACCGGAGGGATAAAAAGGTCGGACGTGTAGCTGCTTTGAATTCGACACTATGAAATTGAAACATACAAACCCCCATCAACTTTTGTGTCCATCAAAATCCATTTTCAACTGTGGTTCTGAAAAATGACTTTTTTGAAATTGGAACTGAATATGAACATTTGGAACAGGAGGTCACCGAAGTCTTGATCCTGCCGCCCTGGATGTACTCTTACAATCATACAATTATAGAATTAGAACGCAACAGGGGGTTGAAGAGGATAAAGTCAAAGGCCATGAATTATCCGAAGATGAAGAAGAAGTCTCTTTCCCATATAAGAAGCCGGTTGGAGATTAGTCTGAGGATGAAAAAAACCATCATGGGAGGAAGAGATATCCTCCAATGATGAGTTGAAAGGGTTTGAGTGAAAGTGTCGGACTTGACTGAAACGATCACCTAATTGAAGGGTTCGGAGGGAAGGCCGCGAGAAAAGAACCCCTGTGAAAACCAGGGCACATGTTGAGGACGGCTACGGCTCGAAACATAGTGCGTATGAATATATGTTCCAACTGGGCACTTTTGCTCACTGACGAAAAAAATTTATTGACAAAAATATATTTGTAATTTATAAAAAATCATGTGTAAAAAATGAATGAATAATGTTTTTTTATGTTTGTTAGATAAAAAGTATTATTAGGGTGAACCAAAAGTCTTTTCGTACTTTCTGCGTCTTTTTGTTCAATTGTTTCTTATTACCAAATAAAGATATTTTATATACATGTGTTATATGTTTTTATAGCTCTTGAACTGCTCTATCACAATATATATTAAAACTTCTAATTAGTCGTTAATATAATTTTTATGGAAAATTTTGAAATTCGTGTTCTTTTACACCATTACTGGAAACAGGGCTTAAACGCAACTGCAACAACAAAGAAGATATGCGAAGTTGAAAGCGATAATGTGGTCTCAAATCGTACTGCGCAAAATTGGTTCAAAAGGTTCAATGAAGGCGACATTGACCTGGGAGACAATGCACGTTCAGACCGACCTATCACCGTAAATTCCGGAGCAATCCGTGAAGCCGTCGATAGAAATCCGTCAGTAAGTACTCGCAGATTGTTGGTCAAACTCGATATTCCTCAAACATCAATTGTACGACACCTTCACGCTCTTGGCAAGGTCAATAGACGATGTCGAGAAGTGCCTCATGAATTGACACAAATTCAAGCCAAAAAGCGTTTCGAAACTTGTCAAAAATTGCTTGAAAATCCGCGCGATGACCGTTTCATCCGTCGAATTGTAACTTGCAATGAAAAGTGGGTTTACTTCAGTAATCCAGACCAACAACATCAATGGTTGGACCTAGGCCAAATGGCGAAACCGGTAGCGAAACGAGATCGTTTCTCAAGGAAGGCACTTTTGTGTGTTTGGTGGAATTTCGAAGGCATGATTCACTTCGAGCTGGTTCCAAATGGTCGTACCATCGACGCTGACCTTTACTGCGTCCAACTTGATCGAATGTATGCGGCACTTGGCGAGAAATACCCCGCTTTGATCAATCGAAAGTGAGTACTTCTACAACAGGACAATGCAAAACCGCACACCGCCAAACAAACAAATGAAAAAATCAAAAATCTCGACACCTTGGAACTTCTTCCGCACCCAGCGTATAGTCCGAACCTTGCGCCATCCGACTATCACTTTATCCGCTCTATGGCACACTTTCTTCGTGGTCGCAGCTTCAATAATCTGGCTGAGGTCGAAAACAGGTGTCACCAGTTCTTCGCTTCTAAGAGTAGGGATTGGTACCGCAGCGGGATCGCACAACTTGCCCATAGATGGGTTCAAGCTATTGATTCAAATGGCCTTTACTTTGAAACTTAAATGTTTTTTATTTGTTGTAAAATTATGTTTAAATTTTTAAAAAAAATATACGAAAAGACTTTTGGTTTACCCTAATATTATTTTTTAAAAAAAATTAAAACTTGTTGTTTGACAGAGGTAAATGCACTTGCGAATTAAAAAACGAGATAAATTTTTATACATATGAAGAAAAATAAAGTATTTCGATAATTTTCGAGTTTTGTTTCAATAAAAAGAAAATATAATTGATTGAATATGACGTATATTAATGATGGAGAAGTCGAATATATTGGGATCATGATTTCATTAAAGAAGCCTTGTATGGAGAATTGAAGGCTCTCAGTCACGAAACGAAAAGAAATTATAATCGTCCAGCAATTCGCCGATGAACTGGTAATAAGATGAAAACATAGTTTAATCCTATTTTTCTTGATCGATGCAGATTGATTCTTCATTTATCGGATTTGTGTTGTTTCGAGAGAACGTTATTTGATTATAATAATTGCCTGGTGCCGCCGAGGTGGAGAGCCACGGCGGTGAGGAGTTACAATCACACAGCTGCACCCGCTCTGCGACCAACTAGGACGTTTCTTGCAACCGATTCTACAAAAGATATTGCGGATAGATGTAGTCACGTTTTAAAATTTTATAAACGTTTAAACTGTCTTCGTTTATTGTAATAAACGTTTAAAAACATGTAAATGATCTCTAACTTCATGAAGAAACATCGCGACTAAGCTATATTTTCTTCAAAATCCATTCATTTTGATAATTCCATGGATTATAAATTTATTGTAGAAAATGTTTACAAGAAATTCTTAAACATACAATTTTGTTCGAACAGTTGATACAAAAATAATCGTCTAGTCGCAATAAGCACATCGTGTTTACATATCTGTCACATTCAAGGAATGCTGCATGAAAATTCTTCGATATCATCTTTTAGTTTGATGCCGACTTTGATGATTCGACTGTATGAAGAAGAGTATATTTTAAAAATTACAACTCTGAACAAAAAGTCTACAGTGTAAAAAGGGCTATGTGCTCACCGTAGGTTTAAATTGCAGCAGCTGCAACAACTTTGTACTAGACCTACGATGTGCTTGTAGTAATTTTTTTTCAGTATAGTATCAGCTCATGTGTATGTGTACGTTCTCACAAATTTAAATAAGGTTTAACTTCGCTTTTGTCAGTTTATATGAACCTTAATGTCAGAAGTAGTTATTTTAATGCACTAATATAGATGTGACTTCGCATCGCAGATTGTAATGTAAATACAGTAAATACATCTAGTAGATACACACACACTCATCCACAAACTTTTACATATGTAGTGTATGTGAGACTGTGTGTTCCATGAAAAAGTATTTGTTATTATTAGAAAACTCCGTCCGCCACCTTTTACAAGAGAAGAAAATGAATGATTAACAGAAGTTAATTGTTTAATCTATCCAAATTTTATCTTTTGAAAAAGCACTCAGAAAATTTCAATGAAAAATTTAAAAGGGCTGTGTCAAGTCAAATGCATATGATACGAGAAACAGTTTGATTTAACAGAATATGGGTGAATTGTGCATGTACCCCCCACAATTTCCATATTTTGCATTTATAGTTCCACGAAAAAGCTCAATAGATTGGTACAATGTGTTCTTTAAAAGTGAATAGGCCTCAGATAGCCTGATAAAAGATTCAAAAAATGAAGATGAACTTAAGAATTACACGTTCGTTTATAAATTGCTAAACTTTTTAACGTTATAGAAAACGTTTAAACGCTTAACCCAGCTCTAGTTGCGAGCATATACATAATTTCATTCGGTAAAAACACCTCGATGATATCCATGGCAGGCAGTTATGATGGGGTTTGTCTTCATTGGTATCGAATGATGATCATTCTGAGAGCTTATCTGCAAACAATACGAGGGATAGTTTCAGTTCAGATGGTCAAGTTGTAGATTATGATCTTCTTGGCCATAGTAAATTTGTTGCTTGTGCCATTCTTACTGGTGCATTATCTTCAACAAAATTTGTTTGGCAACGATTAGCGACGTGATAAACCTTAGGGTCGCTGTCCTATGGGTTCGAGTACTCTTGTTCCCCATCTAGCTGTCAAAAACACCAACAAAGGTTTAAAGCTTGAAACAAAAAGTATTCAAGTGATGTTCACCCAAATAATTTAATAATGCCTGTCGTTCGTTTGGAAACGCCATATTCTTTAATTCTAAGATGCTGCACTTTTAGTGGTTTAGATTGTTTTATCATTTTTTACTGGACAAATACTAGTATGACCAACTCCATTTAATATACAATTAATTAGTTATTCATTTTTGAAAACTTTTTTTAACAAAAACTATTTAATATCAAAACATGATCTGGTAATAAGACAAATTTAGTTTGTATGATTGTTGTATTCTGTTGTTTTTTGAATGACATAAATGTGACCTAGATGCACCTTATTTCTGCCCCAACGGTCTTGTTCTGCATTGTAATGGGAGCGAAATCGGCAATCAAAATAAACTTTACCATCGGTGAATGGGACTTGAAAAATGTAGCACAGGTCGCCATCAAGCCAAATTGTGTTCATACATCGTGATCTGACGGCGCAAATTGGACTGGTCAGAGGATTCATGAACAAATCGCCCATGACAGACAAAATTGAAATCAATTTCGTGTCGAAATATATTGAAAATTCGAATTGAACACACGCATCATATATTTTTATCATTACACAGTTTGCCATTGCATCACCTGTTAATTTTTTTGCTCAGTTTTTTTGTTCTTTTGCTTGTTTTTATTTAATTTATTTAAAAAATGCTTTATTTTTGTTATCTTCTTTCGGAACGGCCGAATAATCCATAATAAAAGCCAACAAATAATTTCCACTAACAATTTATTTAAAAAATAATTTTCGAATTTTTAATTTGTACTGCCAAAATTCTGAATATTAAAACAATTTCTTTATTTTAATATGATTCAGTTATTTTTTTTGGAGGAACCAATTTATTTAAATTATCAACCATATATAGTACAAATATTTATATACATAAAAAATAGTTTAATTATTTAACTTAATTATTATGATAAAATTTTCTTAAAGAATTTTACATTATTATTATTCATTTAAATTAATTTACTACGTCAAAAATTTTAGCTTCAAATTTAATCCCTAATAATTTTATTTAGTATCCGACATTTTTTATTTGTTCTATTGCTTTTCGGTTCATTTAACAAGTTGTTTTACTTTCTCTTTATAATTACTCATAAAGTTTTGTCGGTAGTAAGAATTTTAAAAAAATGTGAAAAAAATAGTTACTGTTAAAGTTCGTTAGTTTTGAATTTTAATTTTGTGTAACTAAAATTCTTGTGAAAAAATTTTCGATAACAAAAAAATATTTTTTTTGTTAGGGAAAAATATTTTACTGAAACGGTCGATGTGTTATTTAGTGATCACTACATCTTTTTCTAATTTCATCTGTAAAAAATATATAAATAAAATTTGGAAAGAATGAAAAATCAGTCTGAAACTGGGTTTCGAATTTATGAATAAATGATAAACATCACCCATGAGGATGAAATAAGTGAACCTACATTTTAGCTACACTAAAATTACTTAAGTAACTGCAAATGATGTATGACCGATGCTGTTTGATGACCAGAGGGTTCTGTTCTTACTTTTATAATACTTCTGTTCAAGATTTCTTACCCTTAAAAATGGCAGGTAAAAGAAATAATATTTTGAATATTCTGATTTTTTCAAAGTAATTTCACTTTTATTTTGAATATGAATTTAAGTAATTATTGAATTTTGAATATTAAACTTAAATATTTATATTTAAATCTATATTTAACATTCATTTGGATATTGTAATTATAAATTATAATGAAAATCAATAAGAAAATTCGATTTCATTCAAATTAGAGTGGAATTCGATGCAGTGCAGTCCAGATCCGAGAGAGGCATACGAAGAATTCCGGACACAGAATGGGAGAACCTTATCACCAAAGTCAGTTAAAGACCCTCCTGTTCACAGCAGTGCAGCAAAATATGCTTCAGCCAAAGAACAAGAAGTTGAAGTGAACTTAGAAATGTAGGAATAAAAACAGAAGAGGTGGTTTGACGAATGCGAAGATCAGAGGCTACCGACGATGTCCATCATGGCGGTCATGCAGCAAGCAAAAGGAAATGTTCTACCAGTTCTAGACTACCAGACGTTAAAAGAAATCCATCTCCAGCAACACCGCTGAGAACCTTGTGTGCATGGGCAAGCTATGGAATTTGCATCGCATGGGGTGAAACTTACAGGAGATGCCATTTCAAGTTAGATAACTGTTACATGCATCAACGGAATGAGGTCAAGTTCGTCCAAATCATGAAGCCAATGAAAATGCTGAGTTACAACCCAAGAATCGAAATCATGTTCGAATCGCGGAAGCAGAGTCTGGGGAGATATCTAGTCCTCCCGAATAGCCAATAGTGGCCAGCTCAACAGGGTAATTCGCAGACCGGCCCGATTCAAAGTTCTCTCCTGTTCATCTGGCGTATGTCAATGTGCCTTGAGAATGTGTGGCATAATTTATTTGTTCAAATCGGGTGATTTCCGATTTAGAGTTTTATTTAAATATATTTTGCAATTGGCTTCACATTAGATATTTTCAAATATTTTAATAGTGAAACAATTATTGTAAGGTAACATTAAATTAAATTTTTAAACAAAAGAAAAATAATACATTTTAATTGTAAATAAATTAATTATCATATTTCTAAATAACTGAAACTTTTTTCAAATTTATTTATTATAATATAAACAAGAACATATTTTCGAGAACCGATGCATTTTATGCTGATGGAATAAAACAACTTGTTTCTCATTGACACAAATGTATTGATGCCAACGGTTCATACTTTGATTAATAAACTTTTGTTTCTGTGAATTTGCACGTCTTTGAAGTTTGTGTCCCAAAACCGCCATTATTTTTCGACCAACCTAATAT
>MQRK01255105.1:10605-22748 GCA_001938485.1 Girardia tigrina
GATCAATTTTAATCATTTTAAACAATGCAATTAAAATAATAAAGACTTTTTCATCGTTTTATTGAGATATATTGAAATTGTTAGGGTGCGAACTTACTTATGAACCGCACTGTATATGCCACATTAGTGTTAGAGGAACTCGTGGTTTTCATTGAACAAACAATCGAATTTTCATTGAAAATCAAAAACAATATGAAAACCAATTTGAAGCAGTAAAGTAAAAATGAAGCATGATTAATTATATCAACGAAAAATTTTATTTTTTTGAAAATCGCGACAATATTTTTGTGAATATATAAATAATTTGTTTTTAATTAACAAAATTAATTTGCAGAATTAATTTGTTTCATTGTTCTCGGTTAATTTTTATTTGAAAAATTATAAAATTGGTAAATAATTTAGTATTTTTTTATAAAAAATTAATAAAACGAATGTGGGTTAATTTGTGTTCACTATAATAAGTTCCTAAACAATTTGAAGAATCGCTTATAAAAGTATTAATCGTTATCTGCCTAAGTCAAAGCTTTATCCCCTATTAGAATCTTGGCAAACGATAAAATTTTCGAATTTAATATGTATATATTTATATATGATAAATTATAACCTGTTGACAAAAAATCAATTATGGGACAAGGAAATAAAACTTTTGATGGCACATTCAAAACTACTGATTCTGGAGCATCTCGTACAATTCCTCAAAAAATGAGTGCTTTCCGAAAGGGTCAATATATAATGATTAAAGATAGACCGTGTAAAACTAGCACTTACAAAACTGGAAAATATAGATCTGCAAAAGCTCATGTAACGAATGTTGATATTTTTATCTATAAAAATGGGAAGATGTCTCAACATCAACTTCTTGATATCGATACGGAGGAAGGTATCATCCTTTTCGAAGCGAGCCATTAAATCATCATGCAATTCACCTGTTATTATTTAATAACAGGTGAATTGCATGATGATTTAATGGCTCGCTTCGAAAAGGATGATTCACTTCTGGGGACAGTTATAAGCGCGTGTAATCAAGAAAAAATTGTTGCCATTAAAACAATCACAAATTAATTGTTTCAAAAACAAATAACCTGTTCAAGCCGAAGCTTTACCTCCAAAAGAGGAAAGCAAAATTTTTCGGGGCCTGTATTTTTACTTTCAGTAAAAAAATAAAACTCAGTATTTTTAAATCGAATTTTCAGTATTTAAAAAAAAACCAATATATTATAGTGAATAAATATTTACTACAACATTGTACCAAATGTAGCAAAGGTTACAAAACGAAAGGATGGTTCACTAGGCATCTGGGTAAAGATCATCGAATAGAAGCGAGGGAGAATATCAATGAACATCCGACAGAATCATCAGTGCAATCCAACAGAAGAAGTGACAATCCAGACAGAAACGAAGAACCCACACTTATCCAAACGACCAATTTTCAGCCAGCAACAGTCTATTTCAACGGTGGTGGAGCAAACGACTTATCCCGAAGATACACATTTGTCTTTTAGGATCGCAGATCCAAATGCGAGGGGAAAGTTCAAATGTCCCTTTCGCGGTTGTACCAAGTCCACATATACAGCCAAAGGGATGCTCAATCATGGTAGCACAATTCATGATTGGTCGTTTGCAACAGGGAAGCCCAAGAAATTTCGGAGACTGAAGCACTCCGTCCCCGTAGGAGGCCTATCGGGGGGCAGCTAGCACTCTTTAGTTTGGGGGGACCCTCTAAAGAGCCTAGTGGCTCAATACCATTCGAAAGAGATGGGATGCCAACTACAACATGATGAATGTTAAAGTAGGATTGGTATATTGATTAGAACTTCACCTTCTATGATAATTACAAAAATATTTTGTCGAGGAAAGAATAATGCAAGTGGTGATGTTGCTCAGAATAATGCTCTGTGCTGTTTAACCATTTTTTTTGACCAGGAACGTATGTATACGTTTTTGCATATGAGTCGAGAAACTTAGGAATGTATATTTTCAATTAATGTTTTAACAAAATTTAATAAATTTTTACTAGTTTTTTTTAAAATACTGAGAATTCAATTTTAAAAAATACGGAGAGTTTAATTTTCTTTACTGAGTCACAATTATAGTCGCCATTTTTCGGATGACCCAGTATTTTCTGTTCTTAGACAATTTAACGTGTCACCAAGATGTAGGCATCCCGAATATATAATTATTTATTTATTAATGAAATAATTTATATAATATTTTTAAAAAAGTATTTCACTAGAGTTTATTACTTTGTGTTTACTTTTTCGAAATTTTGTCTCCTCTTTTTAGACGGTTTTCGAATGAGACACAAACAGTCACAGATTTCCACTTTTGTATTCTATATTTAATTGTAAAATTGTTTTATTTCATATTTAAACATAAAAAAATTTCCAAAATTTCGTTCCTTTCCCTGATTAATTTATATCTTTACATTAAATATTTCCCGAATTGGAGAAAACAATCAGTATGACAAATAGTTTATTTATTTTTCATTAGGCCATTAAGAAGAGAGGTTTGACTTATGTTTATAAATTAGGTATAAATATAAACTGTATATTGTGTTACAATAGATTTCAAAAATGAACCATTTAATTCTAATTGAAATTTTGCTATGTGCTGCAATCTGGGCGTCAGAAGGAGCAGTGAGTCCGGCTCAAAAGCAGCAACTCATCGATTCACATAATAAGTTTCGTCGGGAGGTTGCTCAAGGAAAACATCGACCACAACCAGAGGCTGCAAATATGCTTGAACTTGTAAGTTGTCCAAGAAATAGATATTCCTAATAGACTAAAGTCAAATAATGCAGTGATAACTTCTGAATAATTTAATAACCTAATAATTTAATAAATTAATAATTTATTAATTTAATAATAATAATTTTTATTACTTTTATTTAAAAATAGTTGTTAGATCAATAATTTAATAATTTATTATTTCAATTATTTATTAATTTAATATTTAAATAATAACAATATTTGTTATTATTTTTATTATTAAAAAATTGTTCTTCAATCATTTTTTATAATTATAACTATAAATAAAAAGAAGTATAACTAAATATCCAGAAATGGAACAACGATGCCGCCAACAAAGCTCAAAATTACGCCAATCGCTGCCAATTCGCTCACGACTCATCTAGGGATCGTGCGTTTGGTAGTTATGATTGGGTTGGACAAAATATTGCTTATTGGTCGAGTAATGATGTAACAGAGTGAGAAATAATTTTTTAATATTACAATCCATTATTTTGTCATAATAGAGGCGTACAAATGTGGTTTGACGAAAGTAAGGATTACACATTCAACGGAAACCGTTGCACAGGATTCACTTGCCTTCACTACACTGCGGTAAGATTGGATTGACTGGAAGAGAGAAGCATTTGTGCAAAAATTATTGTATTTTATTAATTCTTTAGCTTGTATGGGCCAAAACTAAAGAATTCGGCTGTGGAATTGCGGATTGTTCTAGTAGAAACTTGGGGAAAATTTTCTTGATTTGTAATTATGGCCCCGGGTATGAAATAATTTGAGGGATAATGATTTATTTTCGAATTTGTAGAGGAAACTGGAATAACGAACCCGCCTATGAAGTTGGACGGGCTTGCTCGAAATGTCCCAGTGGTACACGATGCAACAATGGACTTTGCAGCTAAATATACTAAAATCAACTTTCATGAAATACATTTCTAATGCTTGAAAAATGTTTATTCTTAATTATTATCAAAATAAATAGGAATATTTTACCCAATAAAAATGAGAAGATTTGTAATTTTTTCTTTTATTATTATTTCTATTATCAATTATAATAATTCTTTTCATCATGATTTTTTTATATTTTTAAATTTATTTTCCGAATTAATTTATTTAAATTCGCTTCATTTTTTTGATTATTTATTTTTCATTTAATTTTAATTATGAATTTTAATTAAGAAAATGTTTTTTGATATATGAACATTTTATATGGTAACTGTTAAGAGAACTCACACATTTGGTGGAACATTTATTAAATTCACTATTAAATTCATCACTAAATGTTTTATACTTCTCATTCAGAATCTGAACTAACTTAAAACTATATATTTTATTTAAAATATTTACTTTAAATATTATTGCTTAAAATAAAATTAATAAATTCATATAAAATTTACAATCCTAATACATTAAAAATTTGAATATTAAATCCGAATTTGAATAAGTTAGTTTCAGATTATTAGAATTAAAATATTAATCATCCATCTGATTAGGAGAGGCACAATCCCAAATCAACACACAACATTCAAACAGTACACAAAACATCAAAATTCCAAACATTCCTCACATTAACCATTGTAGTGCAACAAAAACTTAAATAAATTAACCCCCCGTCACATTGATTATGTTTTTATAAAATAATATATTTATATTTATATAATTTATATAAAATAAAATATTATTATATATGAGTTACCACAAATTCATAAAGATAGTTTTGAGTTTATGAATAATATCTTAAATTATAAAATTAAAACTAATGAGGAGGTCATGGTTTCATTTGACACTGTAAGCTTCTTCACTAACATACCTCTAAATGAAACGATTGATTTATGTACTAAATTATCGGATAAATTAGTTGAAAATAAAGTGTCTTCAATGAGTAGTAAAGCAATAAAGGCACTTAGAATTCAGTACAAAAAATGTTCCATTTATTTTTAATAATGAATGGTGCATGCATGTTGATTGAGTGACAATGGGGTCTCCATTAACAGATTGAATGGCTTTAATATTTCTTCAAAGTTTGGAGAAAAAAATCAATTGTTTTAAAGGAAACATGTCTTTGTTCTACACTACACATTTCGATGATATCATCTTTGCAAAAATTTAAATACCGTGAGGTTAGGTATTTCATCAGGATAATAATCTAAATCACACGGCCAAAACAGTACAGGATTTTTTCAATGCCAATAAAAATTAATGTTTTGAAGTGGCCATCGCAAAGTCAGGACTTAAATCATATTGATCATATTTGGGAATATATTGATCGTCATTTAAAATACAATAAGCCCAAAAATAAGAACGAGCTCTACGAAAAGAATCAGGATATTTGGAGCAGTATTCCTTTGGAATTGATTAACAAATTAGTCGACTCAATGCAATATCGTTGTAAAGCAGTTTTAGCGTTGAAAGGTACAAAATATTAATAAAATTTAGATAAATACTAGGACAATGATTGTATCTCTTGACAAGACTACCGACTTCCGACCTGCTAACATTATAAAGCGATGCAATTTATCTATAAGATTTTTACCCTATAAGATAAGTACCAACAATCAATTTCTTGATATCTCCTGACATTTACTGGCCTTAGATCATTCTAAAAATTACCATATTTGGTTAATACTTAAAATTAATACTTAAATTTAATTAGCATTTACTTTATTTAAACAATGAAATTTATGAATTGTCCACAGACTTTTGCACTCTTTTCAGTGGCGTAGCAACTATTATTGGCGCCCGGGGCGGTCCTAAGATTTGCCGCCCCCTAACCCTAACTTATTATTCGAACCCTCAATTACTGTTTTTACTAAAAATTAAATAGTCTCAAAATATTTACTTTAATTTCATATTTTTCTTACAATACTCTTATTCTCATACTAAAAATCACCAAGTAAAGAAGTCATTTCAAAATTTACAATTTTATTTACAATTTACATGCGAACCTTTCGTACTTTTATTTCCTGCAAACTTATTGATAACAGTATCAAAATTCAGTTCAGCAGCAAGCTCCCTTTCAGTTGAAAGGACTGCCAAGTCTGTAAGCCTTGATTGACTCATTGTACATCGGAGATAGTTCTTAATGAGCTTTAATTTGGAAAACGAGCGTTCGCAGCTGGAAACGCTAATAGCTCGGGTAAGAAAGATGCGCAGCAAAATCACAATATTAGGTACGGAATCTCAGCATCATCGCTACATCAGTCGATCCCTCGCCATCCATTCTTTTCTTTTTGCGAATTCGACGCTCCATGCTTATCCCCATTTCAAAGCAGAGCTTTTTGGATTCGTCCAATGCACTGTCCATCATCTTTTCTCTATTCTCAAAAATGTAATCTCTCAGTGATAAGAGCTTGACAGAACTTTGATGTAGATCGAGCCCTTTTGTTTGAAGATACTTCTGGGCATCATTGATCTCTGGTAGAATGAAATTCCAAAGGTTCAAAAGCGATAGAAATGGAAATGACAGTACTGATGATAGAATTAAAGATGCATCTGATCTTGTCATTAAATTTTCTCCTTCTTCGGTGAGCTTCTCCAGAGCAGTCACGACTTGTGACAATTTTTTCACCAACACATTTACAGCATCAGCTCGAGTGCTCCATCTAGTTTCCACAATCCGCTTGATACTTAGACCAGTCTCATGAATTAGGACATCCCAGCGATGCGTAGATGCGGAAAAAAAAGAGAACAGCCGGTCCAATGTGCCAAAACATGTAACAGATATAACCACAACGGAAGCTGCATGCATGCAAGCCAAATTCAGGGAGTGATTTGAGCGTGGAACAAATAGAGCTTTCTGGTTAATTTCCAAGATGCGCTTCTGGACACCCGATCGATATGCAGACATAACAGCAGCATTGTCATATGCCTGGCCACGGCAATCATCAATCTGAATCTCGTCGTTTTCCAGGTGTTTAAATATCAGTTCAGAAATTTCCTTTGCGCTCTTTCCCTTTGTCTCGATAAATCGAACAAACGACTCCTCCACTTTCACTTCATTTCCATCCATTTTTACGTAGCGTAAAATCTCGCGCGACTGGTCCTTGTGAGATATATCTGGAGTGCTGTCAAAAATTATGCAAAAATACTTGCTCTTCTTGACCTGTGCTATGATTTTCTTTCTCACCTGCTGCGCTAAAATGCTCACAAATTCATTTTGAACGTCTGGTGACAAATAGAAAGTGACAATATTCTTTCCCAGTTTAACTTTTACCAAATGTTCACGGAGCACAGGGTCATACTTGGCCAACAAATGAACCAATTCCAAAAAGTTTCCTCTATTTTCCTGGTCTCCAACTTCGTGGATGTCTTCTCGATGGCCCCTTAGTGCCAAATTTTGCGCGGAGAGAAATCCAATGATGTCCAGTAATCTAGCTAAAATTTCTCGCCATTTCTTAGTCTCCTTCTCAATTAATTCTTCCTCTACTTTGTTTATTGCCTTTCTTTTAACGAGCCGGATCTCTAGTTCCTTCCACTTAAGGAATGCCTGGGCATGCGATGCGCTAACTTCGTGTTCATGAACTTTAGGATTTAATTTCCACCAGTTCTTAAAGCCTTCTTCAGTAGAAAAAACTAGACAGCCCAACTGAAAACAGTCTACAGCAAAAGCAGAATAAGGCCTCCTTTGAAGGAGAATACACCATCCATGTTCTCATACTTTTCTCTCCGTTCCGTAGATTACGAAAAAACCATTTTTCGGTTAGCTTTCTAGTGTCACCTTTTGTGCTTGTGCCTGGTCGCGGTACGTCTTTGAATTCACAATGCTGCATAGAACAAGTATAACGCGAATTTCATGGCTAATCTTAACCGGCCAAAGACCAATGTCAGTAAAATCACTTACAAAGTCTGTTTTCAGAGTGATTAATTCTTGCATTTCTTGTGCTTCAATTTCCCTCTCGCAAACTTCTGCATCAATGTTACCTTCGCCTTCCACAGTAGCCGTATCGACTTCAATTGTATCATTAGCAATACAAAATTTATCTCCAGTCTCTATTGGATTGTCGTCCTCCGTATCCATCACTTTGTTCGTCGGCGATGAGGTCCTTTGGATGAATTTCAACAGTGCCCCTTCATTCTTTTTTAACTCCTCTTCCACAATTTTTTTCTTCTTACGTATTGATGCCCCGCTCTGTTTGACTCTCTTCATTACTGTTGTGGTCTCTAATTTGACAAGAAAACGTCAAGTTAGTTAGCTAAAAAAATAATTATTTGATAAAAAATTAAAAAATAATGATTTTATTAAAAGAATTTTGAATATTGTTTATGTACTTTTTCTTTTTTAATGCGGTAAAACAAATTTGTTTGTTTTTTTTAAATTCTGTTTTTTTTATTTAGTAAATAATTATTTTTTTACCAAAATAATTTGACGTTTTCTTCGGAAATTAGAGACCATAACAAAAATTTCGCATTAGCGAAAAAAAACTAGTCATTTTAAACGACGAATTGGTTTTACCGCATTAAATAAGAATAAATACATATGCAATATCCAATTTTTTTAACAAAATCGATGTTTTTTAATTTTCAATTTTTTTCAGCTTCATAAAAAAGTCAAATTTATTTTCTAAAAAAGTAATTATTTAATAAAAAATCAAAAATTTAAAATTAATTGCCTTTACGTAATCCGTAATTTTAGTTAAACAAATCCATTCTGGTATTCGTGAATCCTGCAATACTAACTCCGCTTTGGATTTTATATATGTTCTCCCATATTGTGTTTTTATTGTTCCCCACATAAAGTGACATTCTGCCGCTTCGTTTTTTGGTACGATTTCTATTGTCATTATAGTTGCCATCCCTAGCATCAAGGTAGTTGGATTCATACCCTTTCCTTTGCCGTATCGGAGATTAGTTCTATTTGAATGTTTTAGAATGGCTATCATGATGCCGATACTGACTACTGCAACTATTATCGCGCTTGCTATGACTCCGTTTATTATTTTTTCTTCTATGCTGGTCCTGACTGTTTTCGGGTTTGGACGTGTTGTTGCGTTTCGGAAAGTCTATGGTTTAGTGTGTGCTCTTTTCTGCTCGAGCCATTGCTGTACTAATTGATCTAATGATTCTTCAGCATGTTTTATATCTTCCTTTGTCAGGATTGCTTCAGGTATCGAAAAGTTGTAAGTTTTATACAAGTAATTTTCCAATTTCGGTCCTTTTCTGAAGTGTACAGTTTGAAATGGATTGGGTTTGCTTATTCCATACTCGTTATATTGTGCTGTTCGATTGATATCTGGTCTGGAGGGGATTAATATTGAGTATTCTCGGATTGTTTCGAGCTCGTTGTTTCTTTTCCTCTTGTTCAGAGATTTTTCACACACTCCGTATAAGGCACCCTCGAAATCCTCATCAATTTGAAGGCGTGACAGCTCTTGACTCTGTCTTTGTCGCCGATTAGTGCACGTCACGTATAGTGTTCCTTGTATTCTTTGATGCTTGATTACTTTCTCAGTGTTGTTCTTTGCCAAGTGTCTCAAAGTCGGTAATAACTGTTCCTCGACAGGATAATACAATATGGAGTTCACGATCCAAAATTCAGTGTAATTGTCTCCCTTTAGACTTCCTATTTGTACTCGGAAACGGTTTGCTTGATTGCATCGCATCCATATTTGGGCCTTACGTTCGTACTTGATTCCTCCCATATTTTTGATAATTTCTTCTCTGTCATCGTTTGTTGCAATAATCGTCATTGTTCTTCGACTCTGGGTGGTTTCTATTATGACGTATCAACTGTTCCAGCTGATATGAAAATCATTAAAAGTCTTCCATCGCATCCATATCAGTGTTTCACATACATCTCGGACTTTCACAGGTTCCATCCATTGTTCAAATAGTTGGTAGCCTTCAGCTTCTGCTCCTCTCGGCCAATCTCTGGGGTGTAGTGTTAACATTCGCGTTCCCTGTATTTCATATATCTCCAAACGAAAATTGACTTCTGTCCGATCTTCATATAGATTATTGGTCACTTTGTTATATAATGTAATTAGGTATTCGCCTTTGGCTTGTTGTTCGAATCGTTTAATCGTGATATTTTTATTTTGTTCGTCTAATGTCATCGTCGTGCCACGTGGCCCTGCTCTGTATGCCACTCTCGCGATTTCGTCTTTTTTCAATGTTAATTGCATTTTTATTGTGTCGTTACTGACTGTACCTTCGATTTCGATCCTTTTTATTCGTTTTGCCAGTCTAGTCTCGGTGTAGGTTAGTATTTCCCTCTGGATTTTTTGTAAACATTCCAAGTTGTTTCTTTGCTCTCCTTGTCTGATGAGTTCGTATTCGTCAAGGGCTGTTAATTTCCATTTGGTTTTCTTTGTTAGGATTGCGATGTTGATAACTGTCGGGGTTTGAAACATTGCCTTCAGATTGCGTTTGTCTACTTGTTCACAGAAGTTTCTGTTCTTGGTAGCTTTGTATATGAGTATTTTCTTTTCACCTCGTCCTGGTGTATTCATAAATATCTGTTGGCCTCTTAGTCGTAGTTCAATTCTCCCCACTCGAATCGTTTGTACGGTTTCCTTTGCTTTTGCGTGTCAAACGATCATTATGATGGTTAGTATGAAAAACCATGTTGTCGCTGCAGGAACGAATATTTTTAATCCGATTTGCCACATCTTCTTCCGCCTTGCTCTTAGTCTTTCCTGATTAATTTTTTGTTTTTCTGCATGATTCTCTGCCACTCGGCTAAATGGATAGTTATTCATATCGTAAGGTTTGCTGGTTGATGGAAAAGACCTCGGTGGCTCTCCCGGTTCCGAATAAATACCGTCCTCGGTATTCTGTGGCGCTGTCGGCGGTTGCATTAACCTGACTAATCCATATTGTCCGTAAGTGGAGTCGCCATATACACTGAACATATCCCTTGTCACGTTATGTAGCATATTCACCTGCCTATTCCGAAGTACATATCTCGGTTCCACAACATGTTTTGTTTTGCCGTCTTCGTTTCTACTAATCGTTGTTATACTTTTCTTATTTTCATCTCGAGTTTTCGGTCTTCCCACCTGTGGTTGCTGTGTGTCTTCCGGCTTCCGGTTTATCGGTTTGCATTTGTTCGCGTGTACATATACAGGTTTTTTCATCTGTTCGGTTTCCCAAATTGCTTTTATATTCGTTGGGGTTACTGCCACTACTTGAAAAGGTCCTTTATATTGTCGTCGTAATTTCGATACAGTATCTGGCACAAATTTTTAATATATATATTTGCATTTTTTTACAAGTTGTTTTGTTTAAATATTATTGAAATCTTATTTTAATATTGTTTCCTCAGAATATTATTTTCGTGTCCATTACACTTTTGTTTAAACTGTAAATCTGATATTTCTTGTACTTAGAATTTACTCACAACCCATAAATTTGGCAATCATGAAATAAATTTTACTCAAAGATATTACATAACTTCATTATATTTATATTTATATGATTTAGGCTTATACAAAAAGAAACAAATAATTTACTTGTTTTTCATTAGGTCATTAAGAAGNGAGGTTTGACTTATGTCTATAAATTACGTATAAATATAAATTGTTTATTGTGTTAAAATAGATGTCAAAAATGAACCATTTAATTCTGATTGAAATTTTGCTATGTGCTACAATCTGGGCGTCAGAAGGAGCAGTGAGTTCGGCTCAAAAACAGGAACTCATCGATTCACATAATAAGTTTCGTCGGGAGGTTGCTCAAGGAAAACATGAACCACAACCAGAGGCTGCAAATATGCTTGAACTTGTAAGTTGTCCAAGAAATAGATATTGCTAATAGACAAAAGTCAAATAATGTAGTGATAAATTCTGAATAATTTAATAATTTATTAATTTAATATTTAAATAATAACAATATTTGTTATTATTTTTATTATTAAAAAAATTGTTCTTCAATCATTTTTTATAATTATAACTATAAATAAAAAGAAGTTTAACTAAATATCCAGAAATGGAACAACGAAGCCGCCAACAGAGCTCAAAATTACGCCAATCGCTGCCAATTCGCTCACGACTCATCTATACTTTTGTATTAAAATTTAAGCATTATTTATTAGGACAAAAATTTACAGTTCGAACTGACCATGAAGCTTTAAAATGGTTTCTTAAATGGGATAGTCCAAACACTTCTCAATTTTGTGTATGGAAATCTGAANTGGAAGTTTACGATATGGTTATAGAATACCGGAAGGGAAAGGATCATGTTAATGCCGATGCTCTTTCCAGGTTAGGCTACTGTGAACAATGTACACTGAAACACAATGAACCCCTTAAGAAAATAAATGTCAAAGTTTTTAACGATGAGTATTCAAATAAATCAAATATAGAAAAAACGATATGCAAGCTTTTTATTAGTGATGACAATCAATTTAAAGACGTGATTATTAAATCGATTGTCCAAATATTGAAAAAAGAAATAGATATA
>MQRK01255106.1:0-10774 GCA_001938485.1 Girardia tigrina
GATTTGTTATTGATCTCATTATGAACTTAAAGATTTCTGAACCCTTTCATTAAAAATGAGATAAAATTATTAATTAAAACATAAACTAAACTTCAAGAATTTCATTTGGAAATCGAATTGCGTGAAAAAGTGAGGGTCGGGAATGACAGATGGAGAGGATAATGAAACTACTTCATCAAGTTTCCAGTCAGCAATCAGAGGATGCACTCAACGTAGGGAACTATAAATGTCAAAGTTAATTGATATCAGTACGGTTTTAAATGCCAAAATTTTATGATTCTCTTTTTTTAATTAAAGCTGTAATTATTGAGTTTGATAACTTTAAATAGATATTACGATTGGAAAGATTAAGGATAAGGAGAATGTTGTAGTCAAAGATTTCCTCTTTTATTAAGATCCATGAGAAGGAGGGTAACAATTTACCTTTGCCGGCTGCGATTTCGCCAACTATTTCATTACTAATTCAAATATACAATCGTAATTTATGTTCTATCAGTTTGGTAATAAATTTATCAATAAGACAGCAAAATTTGAATGCAACATTTTTTCTGACTATTCTGCGTTTTATATTTTAATGATTATATATTACGAAGGATGCATCAGAGTTACCTCAACCTAAAAATTCAAAGACAGAACATCATCAATCAGAACACTTTGACAGACAGAAAAATGTTTCCAATCCTATAAAAAAGCTGTAACAAGAAATAATCCGAATTTCTTTAGCAGTGCTGATCTACGACAATAGTTCCCGTCCCTTCCTGTCCAGTCGCACATTAGTGTGGACAAATTATTTTCTTCAATTCCATTAGTCAGCTTAATGTTTTTGACCACAATCAAATAGAATCATGTAGGATAGACATTTTATTTAAAGGATAAGCTTAGAATTCGAAGTGTTAGTAGGAGTGTTAAACATCGAAAGAGAAGAGTCTTTACAGTACATCAGTTATCTATACATTTTATTTATAACTGATAAAGTTAAAATGTAAAAAAACGTTTATTACAATATCATTGTGTTGCGTGACATAGTTCGAATCCAGAACCACTCGACTGTGGAGAGCTCCTGGATCGGGTGTCCCCTAGGAAATGTGTAATCTTCCTACGGTTTCCGCAGACTCCCCCACCAAGACCCGTGCCGGCGGTGTGACAAAACCCGTGCGACTGAGGGATCGCTCAGTGCGAGTTGTGATCAATAGCAGTCGGAGTTTTTTTTGGGAGTTTTTCCTTCAAATCGGCCTTGGGCCTATTCATTGCACCGGCACCGCGGCGAGCAAGGCAAAAACTCCCAGTGGGGAAAATAAGGTATTCTTAACTGAGGACTTGTCTTTACTTATCTCCATCAACTATTTATTTTTTTGTTTTATTACATTATTAAATCCACTTCTCATCTACGTTTAGATAATGAATCGACCAGTATAGGAAAAAGAGGCTCAGTATAGAGGGTTGCTTCGTGAGCTACAGAAAAAGAAGGAGGAAATTGACATACTTATAAAGGAGTTGTCCCAAAAAAACAACGGAACTTGAGGATTATAGAAGAATTTCAGTTGCTTTATCAGTATTAAAACCGATAGTAGCCAAGTATATGCAAGAGCAACAAAAAGTAAAGGCCTTACAGATTGAAATTACCGAGTTGAGGATCCACAAATTATGTCGGAATACCACAAAAAGATCATAAAGAAAATATCCAAAGAAGATCCCATAATGATCTTGGAGACTGCTTCTAGAATTGCAGCAAAGAAACCCATGGAGGCAGGAAATGGAAACCTTGCTTCATTTTCAACACTACATGTATCTATCACTAAGGAAAATATCACTCCATCAATGACCGGCAAAATGAGCCGAACGCGGAAAAGACACGAGCAAAGAAAACGAAAGGTGCAATAATTCCAACAAGCTGAAAATGAGTTGAAAAAGATTCAGGGTTCAGACCCTTCAGATTCTTTTCAAAGGAAGCAGAAAAATATCCAGTAAGGCGGTTGTCAATTAGAAGAGACTCCTTGCTTTAATATGAATGTACAACTTATGACTACAATCCCTGACGGTGTATTCAATGAAATACAAAAATTGTTCGAGGTTACACCAAAGCAACAAATTTTAAGAGCAACAGCTCGTCTTTGCCTTCGATCCATCATAACTGGACAGAGAGAAGAATTAATCGTTTTATTCGATTCAGAAAATTGATGATGAGGAGTTGATTGATTGAGTGTTTAATTGATTTAGTCATTTAACTTTTTTAATAAATCTTTAATATGCGAAGTTTTGTCCATGTTCTTTTCAGTAAACATATTAAATTCAAATTTAAAATTAAATAGTAGAGAAATGATAATTAGTTAAGAACCCGAGATCTGCCTGATTCTCATCACTGGTTAGAATAATAAGGCCGGATGAGGGTAATCGGGTATGATATGAATCTCTGGACACTTTGCAGAGAGGTATATCCAAATAGTATGTTGGGTCAAAGTAGTATCATATGTGAACACTTACAGTAAACCAATTAATATATATAAATGAGAGCGAAATAATAATATAAAATCCAACATCAAGTTCTTATTTATTTTATAATCCATACAACAGTCGATAGAAGTCGGTCAGCCAATTTTGTGTAGCTTTGTACATTCAGTCAAACAATTAATGAAAATTTTTATTACACGGTTTTTAAGGTTTTTACTATAATGAGTTTTTCCTTTTAATTTAAATTGACGGAGCACCACAATCGTAATATATATATATATATATAGTATAATATGGTATATATTATAGAGTATAGTATAATATATTATAACTTATATATAATTTATATATTAAAAACATCTACAGATTAGAGTTAATTGTAACCTTAAGAGATCGTATTAAAAAAAACTGTACTATATTTGATATATATTTTACTTACAGTTACATTTTCCTATTAAAATTCAGCAGGAACCCTTTATTTTGCAGAGCAATTTTAACTGAAGCAATTATTCTGGGATCAATTTTTGGAGAGCAATTGTAGGTAAATCATAAATAAAATGGTGATAATGTAATCGATTTCATGAAATCACGCTAATAAGAAATTCTCAATAAGTTGATTGAGACTGCCAACTGAACATTGATTTTAGGGCAGCGTGACATAATTAACAATGCTTCACACGACACTATCTCTCAATAACTATCAAATTGCATACACAGAATTTTAAAATTATCAATATTAACATCACATTTACATTTCTTCCTATGTTCTGTAATATTGATCTTATTCTCTTTTCAAACATGTTCTTGAATTCGTTTACAGAGATTACGGACAGTCTCTCCAATGTATGTGGAATCGCACCAATTACAGTTATATTCATAAACAATTTCAGAACAAAGTGCTAAAGGTTTAATAGATTTATTACTGAACATATTTAGAATTTTATGAGATTATCGCAAATATGACCCTGTTTATTACGATTTGATAATAAAGAAGTAAAAAAAATCATTATCTTTTATCGGAGGAAGTTTACTATTTTTACGAAATTTATTAATTTTCATAAATTGTGGTCATTTAATCATTTTTGTGAGGAATATTTTAAATTGCTTGAATGTGTAAATGTATTGATTCTGTATGTTGACTTGAATATGTTTAACTTAGCATGATGATTCTCCCACCCAGATAGAAATTTGTATTTTTTTTAAATTTAAACTGATTGACTATTCAAACATAATTAAAATTGATAAGTTTATATTTTTAAATTAACAATTAAAATTAAGGAATGTAAAAAATAATGGTAATTTATATTCTTTATTAAAAACTGAACGCCTTTTTTCACAATTTATTTTTGTAATTAATTTCGGCGGATTACCCGCCATCTTCAGACTAAATTAACACTGGCTTTTTGCAGCTTATATATGAGAAAGCTGATTATGTAATCAATATGTAATAAGGGCTCTATTTGAAAATGTTTAACAGAGAAGTTGAGTGTGAAGCTTGAATATTAATTTTTGGATCCATGGATCTTATTAATAAGGCCTCATATGTTACTCTCTCCCAGTAATTTTTAAATCGATTACACAGAATTTGAAAATCATTTTCTCCGATTTTCTTTTCACATTTTAAATTATGTTCGGCAATATTGTTCCCATTATCCAACCGTCTATGCTCTTTGTTCCGTTTGCAGAAATGACGAGATGTCTGTCCAATGTATGTGGCGTTACACCCATTATATGTATATTTATAAACAAGATCGGAGCACAAACCGAGAGGAGTGGGAGATTTATTACTGAACATATCACGAATTTTATATGATTGGGAAATAATTTTTAGATTCATGGTATTTGGAAACAAACTTTTCAAGAGTGATGATTTTAAATGTTTAAAGCCCTCTGATTAAGGAATCGATAAAATATACCTTGATTCAAGTGGGTTATAATTTGTATTAGGGGAAATGGTTTGATGAATCGTATTATTAAGATTTTTATTATTACTATTTGACTCATTTAATATTTTATCTAAAGTTTGATGAGATAATTTTTCGATAAATGATTTCGACCATCCATTCTTATTTAATAAACTCGTTAATTTATTTAAACTTTCATGGGAATTTAAATATGTTGACGAAAGAGACTCAGAACGATATATTAAACATTTAATCATGTTGCTTTTGTACCTAGTTTCACGCGCGAGACCTTATTAATAAGATCCATGGATCCAAAAATTAATATCCAAGCTTCACACTCAACTTCTCTGTTAAACATTTTCAAATAGAGCCTTTATTACATAATTGATTGCATAATCACCTTTCCCATATATAAGCTGCAAAACGCCAGTGTTAATTTAGTCTGAAGATTGCGGGTAATCCGCCGAAATTAATTACAAAAATAAATTTTGAAAAATGGTGTTCAGTTTTTAATTAAAATTAAGTTTAATATTTTTAAATAAAATTTAAATTAAATTCATTTTCAATAATTTGACAACATTTTTACTATTTTGGGTTTTATTAAGAAATGGTTAAAATTATTATTTTTAATTAATATTTTTAGAAGTTTAATATTTTGAAAAGATTTAGAAAAATTGTTCAAATAATCATGATTAAAAATAGAAATAACAAAACCAATTAGAGTGATGTCAAACGGTGTAAGATCTTCTCAGAGTTGTAATGACTCTAAATATTATAGTAAAAAAGTTCAAATGAGAATTATCCCAATGTTCTTCATGATTTTATTGACATAATTCTCCTTATTTAAAAGGGCTAGACCATTTCCCTTATCAAAATTTCATACAATAGTATTTTTCTCAGATATATTTTTTAAAATCAAAAAGCTTTGTTATTTTGATTAATATTTTTATTTACATAATCTGAAGTATTTTAATTCAAAACACGCTTAAAATATCCGAAATCAAAACTATGAAAATAAGAAATATTAGATAAATAATAGCCATATATTGCTTCAATCTTCGATAGAAATTTTAATTTATCAAATTTTATTGAATGTTTAGGTCATATTTTAATATATCGATCTCATCCTTAGATAAATTTACATTACTCAAATTAATAATAGTATTTTTAAAGTCAAATTTAAAAACTTCAAATAATTTTCTTAAATTATTTAATTTTTATTTTTGTGCAGCAAATTTAATTTTATTTAAATTATTAGAATTATTGATAACCATGAGAACAAATAAACGAAAACAAAAGTCACCACCTTCATCATATTACGCGAATCGCATTATTGTCAGTGCCTTCACAATATCGTTTCTCGATCTTTTTTCTTCCTCGATCAGTCTTTTAAGCATCCTTTTGTGGATCATTCTGATAACTTCACATTGTAGGCATTCATGGAGCTCTGATTTGAAAATAAAACTTGGAATTATCTCTCCCCCAATACTTGTTTCCAGGAAGCATTTATCCATTTCTTTTTTTCTCAATGAATAGAATATTTTCATATATCTTCTGAACGTTTTGAGAGCATAAGGGTAATGGTCATTGATAAAATGAAATCCGGATGATAATTTTCTATGAATAACAAAACTAATCCATTTTAAAATATATTTATTGACAATATATTTCGACGGATCGACCGTCATCTTCAGGTCATTGATTAATAATTAATTCACATTTTATAATTACAAAAATGGTGATTGTGTAATCCATTGCATGAAATCACGCTAATCAAAAATTCTCAAAAAGCTGATTGAGACTGCCGTTTGAACATAGTTCGAAAAATCAGAGTTCAACTTATCTTGATGGATCTAAGAAAGAAATTGAAGTATCATTAGATATTAATAATATGCCTAAATATTGTTTAATTCTACCTTATTCTGAAGGATTAAAATACTTTTAAAATGTATTGTTAAAAGCAACTAACAATGAATTAAATGTAAAAATTATATCACCATCTCATGAAATTCAAAATATGTTCAGTAATAAATTTATGATATTGTTTATGAATATAAATGTAATGGGTTCGATGCCACATACATTGGAGAGACTATCAGTCATCTCTGTAAACGAATTCAAGAACATGATCGAAAAGAGAGTGTTAATCAACTTATACGGCCACAAAAATTCATTTTTCCTTGTAAAAAAACCCAAATTTTGTCTAGCTGTAAATAGGCAGTAAAAAATGTTCTTTGATAATGAAATGAATACAGATGGGTAAAACGGTATATTAATGAATTAATATGAAGGTGATCAACAAATGAGAAACTAATAAACTTTAATTTGATTAAATAGATAATAATAACCTAATAACCTAATTGCCAAACGGTAGCACAGCTAAGCAAATCGGAATTATGGAAAGACCATAAAACAGATGCCTTAACTCAGGACGATGCACGAGATTGGTTCCGTGAAACATTCACGGTGAAGAAGTCCATTCTGGATAGTTTTGTGGAGCTGGAAAATGTTAAACAAGATGAGAAAGAAAATTTTGCGACTTTTAAAATTCGAGTAAGGAAATTGTTTAACAATGTTTTTGACTCGGAGTTGAGTCGTGATTAAATATTGAACGAATTTTTAACGAAACGGGTAAGAAGTACGGGACACAGGGACTCGCTGGCGTTAAAGTCTGATATCAAAAGGGAAGACATGAGAATGCTTGCAAAGGTTTATGAAAATCGGGAAACCTCCCTTGACAAGGCGAAAATTGCAATCAATGAAATTCAAAATAGAAGATACATCAATCAGAACAAACTCCAAAATTGTACACAAGCTGTGAAATCTTTTCCGAAGATACAACCCAAACACAATCATTGGAGTCCTCAAAGAAGTAAGTCCATTCTTGAAGTAATGGATTTGAAAATACCGATTATTTCAAAAAGTCTAATCAAACAAAACCAATTGATTCGGAATATCGTCAGACATCTCTGAAACAACAGCCTCTGGTATCGCTGAAGTAAATCGCTCGAAGGCTTTATAATAAATGCCATGGCATGCCCCCGCCGCACGATGAACGGTTGCAACCGGGACAGTGTGTTTGTTGTGGTGAAAACGATCACAGAAGATTTCAATGTCCCCTTAAGGACAAATGTTTAATATGTGGAAAACCGGGTCACTGTTTCATGTAATGTAATCTGTTACGAAACGCGAATTTTTAGAAACCCAAATCGTTATTGTGCTTTTACGACGAACAGAAATAAGCAAACCAGTCCGATGATGAAATAATTTCACACAACGCTGAGATGGGAAAAAACCTGAACAATCCCATTGCCTACATTTCGTCAATGGGATTGGAATAGAAACCGGGAATGGGAATCGAAATGTGAAAGAACTTGAAATGATGCGAAGGATAAATGATGGAAGACTGTGGAGTATGATTGAGATATGTGGAATTCAACTGGAGATGTTATGGGATTCTGGAGCTTCGGTTACCGTTATGAGCGAAGATTATTGGCGGAAGATTGGAGAACCCACATTGTCAGATTCTGAAATTACATTAAGCGGGGTATTCTCGACGGGAACCGAGTAACCCATGGGTACCGCTGTATTGAAGGTACAATGGAATAGTAAAGTAAGAGATATCAAAGTGATTTTTGTGAGAAAAATACATCCCCAGTTTATTGGGGGTGTTGACACAATGCAATTATTTGGAGTTCAACTTATGGCAGTAAACAATATTGATGCGGCCTTGGTGAAAAACACCTACACAGATGACGAGCGGACAAAAATAGCATAAGACCGATACAAGAATCACAAACAAAAGACACTTGAATTTCTTGTCAAGGAATTTTGGAATATATTTATGGCATCGAAGTTCGATTTGGGACATACTCAGAAGGTCCAACATCATATTGTGAAAAGAGGAGGGCCAATTAGTCAACATCTTCGCCGACAACCAATGCATCTAGAAAGTAAGATTGATGAAATGATTCAGAATCTTTTGCAGTCAAAAATTATACAGCCTTGTAAAAGTCCATGGAACTCCCCACTCGTTATTGTGGGGAAGAAATACGGTACGATAAGAATGTGCGTTGATTATCGCCAATTGAATGCAGTTACTGATAGTGTATCTTTTCCGATGCCAGATAAACATCATTTATTAGATTGCTTGGCTGAGGCTCGCTGGTTTTCTTCGATAGATTTGGGTCAAACGTATTATCAAGTTGAGCTAACCAAGGAAACTAGGTTATGTACAGCATTCAGCACTAAACAGGGGAAATTTTGTTTTAATCGCATACCTTTTGGGTTATCCACAGCACCGGCGACTTTTCAGCGGTTGATGCATAATTTATTGGAAGGTATGATTTTCAAGGGCGTTCTCGTGTATTTAGACGACATATTGGTGTACACAAAAACATTAGAAGAGCACGATTGTATTCTGAGAAAAGTATTCCAACGATTGACCTTGTGGGGACTGAAAATTAATTCTGAAGAATGTCAGTTCCACCAGAGGGAATTAGTATTTCTGGGTCATACTGTGAATCCAGATGGTATCGGAACAAACAACGCGAAATTTAAGGAAATTAAGGAGGCGGATGAACAACAGTAATTGAACAACAGCAATTAAAGTCTTTTCTTTGCCTTACAAATTATTATCGTCGATTCATAAAGGATTATGCCAAGATCGAAATTCCATTCCATGCGGCAATTTCGGGATGTGACAAAAAACTACAATGGACAAAAGAATGCCGAGAAAGTTTCAGGAAATTAAAACGCACTCTTTGAAATGCTCCGGTTTTGGGCTATCCCAGATTAGATCGTGTTTTCGTTTTGGACACCGACGCTAGTTTTAGTGCAATGGCTGCAGTGTTCAGCCAATTGATGGAGAACGGAGAAGAGACAGTTATAGCTTATGGCTCCAGACATCTAACCGCACACGAGAAGGGCTACTGTGTAACGAGAAAGGAACTCTTAGCACTGCATGAATATGTCCTGTATTTTAAACAATACTTGTACGGGAAAAGATTTGTGGCTTGCACGGACCATAAGGCCTTAATTTTTATGAACACTACAAAAAAACTAATAAGCCCACAATTCCAGACCTGGCTGGCAAACTTATCAGAATACGATTTCACACTGCAATACAGGAAAGGTGAAAATCACAACAATGCTGATGGACTATCCCATATAAAACAAACTCTTTGCTCGCAATGTGAAACTACACATAGTGAGGCTAAAGAGAAAAAGTCTAGAGTGCGATATTTGAATTCCTTACAAGAAGACGGTGATTTAATCAAGACAATCGAAGAAAGGCAGCGTTCTGATTTAGTTATAAAAGAAGCGATTGATGCATTGACAGATGGTAAGAAAAATTTTTCAAGCGTTTTTACGGGAAGCTATCTGTAAAAATTGAGAAAACAGCTGGTAATATCAAATGGACTGTTGATGGTCGAGATTAACAACAACCTGTAGACGATCGTACCTGAAGGATACGTATGTGAATTTATTAAAAATATGCATGTCGATCTATGTCATCATGGAATTAACAAGATATTTAAATACATGCAGTATAATTGCTACTGCCACTCTATGTACGAAACTATACAGCAATGTATTAACGAATGTGTCGTATGTGCAAAGAGGAAAATTGATCAAACAAGAACGAAAGAAACTCTATTGCCCCGAATCAGTAACAATTTCCTAGATCAAATTGTAGTAGACATCGCACACATAGATAAAGTTGCGTCCAACAAAAGATATCTGGTGGTCATTATAGATAGATTCAGTAAATTGGTGAGCTTAAATGCCGTTTCCAAACAGGATGGGCATACCATATTTAAATGCATTCTGCACAATTGGATTTACAAGTTTGGGAAGCCGTCAAGTATCCTGACGGACAGGGCAAGACAATTTCAGAACGCATTTATGAGTAGCAGTTTTGGTCAGTTACAAATCAAACAAGAATTCAGGTCGCCCTACCAACACCAATCAAACGGTTTGGTAGAACGGGTGATTTGAACAGTGAGAGACATGATTGCCACTTCATTGAAAGGGAAGTGTAAAGAAAAAAATTGGTATGAATTATTGCCACGAATCGAGTTTAGCTTAAATACCACCACACAAGATTCAACAAAGTTCTCGCCTTTTGAAATTGTTTTCGGAAGGAAAGTGAACATCTATTCCGCAGTTGGTTGCCATACTAAAACAAGAGATGAGATTATTGCAGAAGTCTGGATCAATTCCAGAATGACAACGGAGAAAATGAAAACATATCAAAATTCGATCCGAGGTGAAAGACATTTCAAGGAAGGGGAGATGGTACTGGTCAGGGTAGATCCTAACAAAAGGAACAAGAATGATTTCCAGTATGAAGGCCCATACAAGATCATCAGGTTTATTTCGTCACATCAGGTAGAAATCCAATTTCCACATGATGTGAA
>MQRK01255107.1:0-17164 GCA_001938485.1 Girardia tigrina
GACAGTAATAACTTTGCAAATTTGTTTTGACTTATTTCCGACTTTTATAAGACTGTTGTGGCGATTCTGATAATTTAGTTCCGATACTGATAATTGCGAGTTACTCATCATAGGAGTTAAGGCATCGAATTATAGTTAGAAAAGAAAAATCATCCCCGAACGACACTCCGCTAGGTGGGGGGCCCATAGCCCATCCCATCTTTATCCGAACCCGCAGGCCCTTCAGACTCGGCACTGCCAGGCAGATGTCGAGCGAGAAGAGGCGTCCGACCCATAAATAAATCTAGTACTTAAATGAGTGTTAAAATAGTCTGTAAAATAGTATAAACTGAAACCGGGTTGTGACTGACCCTTAATAGTCACTGGGGGCTCTGAGCGTGCAAAATTGCTACGAACAAATGGGTCCTGACACAATGTTGCTCTCATATTCATTCTTTAATCCAACAGTGTTGACTTTTCTGATAAGACTTTGACAGAGGTGAAAGTAGCAACCTCTAACATCTACATCGGGAAATGCAACTTTTACTGCATTCATGCTTTTTCAAAATCAACCAAGATTTTAGTTGGTGATAACTGCGGCAGTAGTTGTTTAAGAATTTGAAACATCGTGTGATAAGTTTATGTATCCTTTTTTTGCAACAGAAAGTAAATGCAAGGTGTATATGATGTGCCTATTTGAGAATTCCAAGTATAAAACTGATAAAATATCTCATTTTTCATATTAAATACATATTTTTATATTAAATACATATTTTTTCATAAAAATTGATTTTTTTTCATATTAAATACAGAAAAACTCATTAGTCTAACTAAAAATATAGTTATTGAAAATGTCGTGTTTCAAAAAATGTGTAGTAATAATGAAAATATTTCATTTTAGTTATTGGTCAAATTAAAAAAAGTTTTGAATTAAAAAAAAACTAATCGAAATTTAAAAATGTCGAAATAAAATATTTGTCCCATTAAAAAAATGTGCCGAATTGCCATGTTCTATTCACGCCAAAATGGTGTACCGAATGAACTGCCCTTACCTCGTTAATAGACGGTGCCTTCCCAGGGCTGATAGTCATCAAATAATTTACTTGCTTAAACCAACTCACAGGAACTCTAGTCAAGACATCTGCTTTGTTCTCCATAGATTTCACTAAGTCAATGTTGCATTACATTTACTAACTAATTGACCAAATAAAAATAATCATCTCCTAACCAACATTTCCGAAAATCCATGCACCTGTGCCCGTTCATCTCCTGACGTAATTGAGTGTACCCAATCACATACCGTTGCTGAATCACACTACCTCTACTTAAGTTATCCCCCATGCCAGTGCCATGTTGACTCCTTTCAACGCCGCTTCCAATTCTGCCAAGTTAATGTGTCACACATCATCTTTCTTCGTCAACCAACAATTATCTGCAACTAAGATGTAATCCACTTCCAAACACACACCAATGGTGAGACTACTTGCATCACACCATACACGACCTGTTTTCAACTTGTGGATACTCCACACTCTGCCCACCGGATCATATTCATCCACACGCTTCTTGATATTCATAATCATTTCTGTACTTGTCCCGCCCATTTCAATTCGCTCACAAGTCGTTTCAATAAACTACACGCAGGTCGTAACCACCCGACAACGGGAAAATGCCCAGTTGCTTCCCCGCACCTCGAAAACACTTTTCTCTTCGTCATCTCACAGCTCACTTCTTGAAGGATGTTGTCCCGCTTCCATTTGTAACCCCATTTTCTTCGATCACCCTTAATCCCAACACTCGTCCCCCGCATAATGGCTCAGCTGGCTTGGCTTGAAGCCCAAAATCATTGAGTACCTTCAAAACCTCCTGACTATCAACCTTACTCAAGTCCACAATGATATCATCAACTTAAGAATCAATTGCGTTTCTAACGACAGGGTTACTCGACAACACGAACTTAATTACTGGCGACATAAATTTCGGTGCCACGTTTTAACCCAAAACCAAGATGGGTCAACACATACGACTTCCCTCTAAACCGAACCACCTGGAACTTCCACAATTCGCGCAATACGTGCAGTTGCATGTATGCGGTTTTCAAATCGATAAAACAAAGGTCCGTTCTGTTGCGTTAGAATCAAAATTTAAGATAAAACATATAAAATTTGAGTATCGATTTAAACAAAATAATCAGAAATATCGCAAAGCATGAAAAACAAGAGGAAACACACAATAAACATAAGAATTGTCACAAATCAGCAACAAAAAGTGTTAAAATGTATATAAATGGGATAAAAAGTGCAAATATTGACGGAAAGGTAAATAATTACAGACAAATAATCGATAAAGTCAGAATAACGCGTGCAAATGAATAGATAAAAATCTGCAAAAATAATGAAAAATTCCCAAATAATTTTACGAACAAAACAAAATAAAAATTACGAAAATCCATTAAGAATTCACAGAAAAATAGCAAAACCGAAGTAAAAATAATAAATAAATAACGATTAATGAACGGATTATGATGAAATAAACAAATAAAATAGTCGGAAAAATCACTAAAATACTCGTAAAATACCAACAGATAATAAAAGATCATAATCGCATCGAAAAAACGAGAAAAAATAGCAAGTAAATACAAAAATAGTATAAATTGGAACATCGCCAAATAGAGAAATAACGATGAAAATCTCACAAAATGAAGACGAAAAATTCATAAAATAATCGGAAAAATCGTAGAAAAATCAACAAGATGCGAAAACATTATAATCAACACTATTCGACCAAGATTTCGAACGAAAATAATTGGAAATTAATAAAATTGTATTTTACTGTAATATTGCGATCAAAAAACGTAAATCTGAATGAAAATCGATCGATCAAAGCGGAAAAATTCGTAAAAAATATGATAAAAATTATGCGATAGAAATTATGAAAAAATACGCAGCGAAAATAGAAAAATACAAAAAGAAATATAAAAAATCAATTAAATCGAAAATCATTCAAAATAATCAATCAATGAGTCCAATATTATGCGGACGCCACTGAAACAGATTCCAATCGATTTAGAGTAATGTAAAAAGCTGCAAAAACGCAATAATGATAAATATCCATCGAAGCCGCAATAAATTATAAATTGAAAATGTATCAAGCAGAATGAATTAGATGCGGAAAAAATCTGGAAAAATTACCAAAAATCGCAAATAAACAGATTAACGGAAAATAATCGAACTCCGCATGAAAATCCGACGAAAATTGAGGTGAAAAATAAAATTCGAGGAAATCACGCGCAAAACGAATATCAGTCAAATCATAAAATAATTCAAAACGCATAATCAATTAATGTGAGGATTACCGAGAGACACAATTACCGAAAATCCTGAAAGATCGAAAATTTCAGTTAAAAATCAAAAATTTTTCAGAAAGAGTTAAAATCAAATTTAAATGAATGTAATGATAAAATAAAGTCCCCACTCTCCTCTGGATAGTCGCAGAGACGGGCCTATACATTGCGCCGGCACACGGGGGAAAAGAAACGAAAATTTAGAATAAAATATTAAAGGTCAAGCTAAAAAAGAAGAATTCACTCACTTTGAAACGGAATTTCCGCATGGGATTTGGAGTGCGCGCGCGGAGCATCGTTACTGACATAATGCAATCGATCCGAATAAACAAGGATGCTCTGAAGGTCCGGAAAAAGGCTGAAAAGATTATCAAAATTAGTAAAATTAAAACAAAACAAATGTACTTACCGGATTAATCATCGATCCAAAATTTTCTAAAATTTTTTAATTTTAGAATGTCTAAAAATGGAACTGACGTGTTCCAATCAAAATTGGTCGTACGATTCCAAAACGTACGTGGATCAATTAAGAATTAAAACGCGACAGTTTTGGACTGAAATCCAAGTATAAATACTGAACAGTTTTAGACAAAAATCAGAATATTTTGAATAAAAATCAAGGCTTAAAAACTTGAACAAAACTTGACTGATAATATTTTCACTTAAACTTGAGAACAATTCGATTATAGAAAGATTGGTATTGTTAAAATATTCGGTCACCCGCGCAGCGGTTGGTCACCCGATTTATTTATTAATTATGTTTCTTTATCAATTATGTTAAATCATTTTATTTTATTACCCAATTATAAATATTCTATAATCCTTTATTTTATTTTAAATGTTTTTTTGGAGACTTATTTCAGCTCGAATACCCTCGGGTAGGACAGTATTTAAAATACCTAAAATCACAATAATTAAAATTCTTGAAGGCTGGTTCCGGTATGCGTTTTAGCGCGGCCAGAATAAGTCCCCGGTTTTTGAAGTCTCTGAGTGACAGCAAAGCTCAAGAATTCATACCGAAAGGCAGTTTCGGAATCCGACTGCTATCTTTCATGACCGCTCACGTAGAATAAGGCTTAAATAATAGATCAACAACTCATATTAAAACTGTTATAATTTTAGATGATACAAGAAATAGAATTGCGAGAAGCTAAGCGAACAATTGAGAAATTTCAACAAGAGAACTGAGTATTAAAGAAAGCCAGGGCGACAGATCGCCAGGAGATTACCGAAGAGGGTTAGGAACCTCGAAGGGTAGTCTCCAACAGGCGGCAGTGGGCTCGCAAGAGTGCGGGGGCACGTTAAATCTATGGTATAGTGCAAAGGAGAGGACTGAAGGCCCTCGTGTCTAACGAAGGATGAATGAACATCCTACTGTGGTACCGTCTAGTCGGCGTATTGTCGTACTGCTTTTGACCAACGACGCGGAGTAAGTGGCAATACGTGGTACGTAACGGACAGGTTACGCCTAGCCCAGTTTTGGCGGTTTTCATGGGTGAACAGGCGAGGCCGGTAAAAACGGTCATAGTTTCCATGTCGTTAGCGAAGGCGGATGGGGATCAGACCGTCGGTTCTGTTGTGAAGTGACGCAGCAGGATCGCTATCGACTGGGTCACCGGTCGGTCAAACAAAGATCATTTGGCTCAATGTACAATCAGGCCATGATAACCCGTTAAAGATCAACGACGTAGAGTCATGCCTCAGTGATCAAGTCGATTGAAAATTGAGACCTGGGAAGCTTGAGGGCATCAGAGAATCATGAAGGATGTTTGGCGTGGAACAGTGGTCAGCCTGGGCTGCGTCCTCTTAGCAATAAAATTAGGCGAATAAAAGTTAAATTGAGAAAAAGAAATAGTGAAGAAATAAAATTACGTGAATTAAGAATTAAAGTTGAATACAAAAAAGAGAAATGAAATTAAGCGGAATAAGAATTGAAGTTAAAAGGGAAATGAAAATATTTAAAAAAAAGAAAAAAAAGAATGCTAAGAGGAATGCCGAAGACCAAAAGCGATTGAATCTGCGAGATAGCGTGGAGCTCTTATCACTGAATCTGAGAGTTTCGAAGGAAGCTTCTATAGAGCCTGATGAATACGCTCGTGTAGTGAGACGAGAAGTAGCAATGGAGAGCATCATATGAGAGCTCGAGCGACTATACTCTGAGCAGATGCTGCTCCGCATGAGAGAAAAGTTAAGGGCTGACGAAGGGAAAAAGTCGCGCACCTTAGGGACTCAATAGTGTATCGCGGATTATCGAGGAGAGGATTATGTAAATAGACGAAAGCGACAAAGGCTCCGTAAGAGAAATGTTGTAAAATGTTTTTCTTACGGCTCCGTAAGAGAAATGTTATAAAATGTTTTTCAAAATAAAATTTTTAATGGAGTCATATGAGTTGTTGATTTGTTGTTTATAATATATTACATGCACTGATTAGTTTAAAATTTTGTTAGCATTTCTTTCTTCTTCTATAACTTTTTATCTTGATACCAAAATCATACAAATAAAAGGAGGATCTGCGTCAGGGTATTCAAGCCCATACTTTTGTAAATAGTTTTATAATGATTAAAATAACAAAAGATAAAATGTTGTCATAGCTATCATACCTGCTAAGGGGGTCCAACATAACAAAATGTTACATACAGTGACTGGGGTCGACACAATGCATCATGGGGTTACTACATCAAGGAAAATCGTTTTAATCTAACATCACATCATACCCATTAGGGCTGATCTGGTCTACCTGGTCTTAAACTTGTGTAGATCTGGAACCTGGAAGATCCTCATCACTTATCACTGCGTGCAGATGGTATGCTGGGTGAGAGGCAAGTTGTGGTCATAGATATTGAGAGATTAGGAATTAAAATATACATGCAGAGGCTATATTAGTATGAGAGTATTTTATGGTTGGTTACCGATAACCTGGGGGCTCAAAGCCAAACGACTCAGTTTCCCAAGATATGTTTACATGTTTTCACACCACGAACCACAACAGTTCCCATCTTGCGCCATCTTCTGAGCGTTTCGGCACAAATGTCACTTTCCACAATGTGAGGAATATTTTAAATTGTTTGAATGTGTAAATGTATGGATGTTGAATTTAGAATTGTGATTCTCCCATCATGATGGAAATTGATATTTTTTTATTAAATTTAAAGTGATTGACTATTCGAACATAATTAAAATAATCATTTTATAAGTTCATATTTTTAATTTTTACAATTAAAATTAAGTTTATTAATTTTTAGTAAAATTTAAATTAAATGCATTTTTAATAATTTGATGACATTTTTATTATTTTGTGATTTATTGAGAAATTGTAAAAATTATTATTTTTCAATTAATATTTTTAGAGGTTAAATATTTTTAGCAATAACTTAGAAAAATTGGTTGAATTATCATGATTAAAAACAGAAATAAGAAAACCAATTAGAAGGATGACAAACGATGAAAGACTTTCTGAGAGTCATAATGACTCTAAATGTGATTGTAATAAATATTTAAACGGGTCTTCCTTCCCACGAACTCGTTCAGTTCTCTAAAGTCCAGCACTGGCCTCACCTTGCCTTTACTGTACTGCACGATGGCCATTAATAGAATAATCCCCTTGTTTTGCACCTCGTACTCTTGCAACCACCCTTACTAAATCAACCGCTCAATTTCTGTATCAAAATCACCCTGAATCTCTTGACTTACTGGATACAAAGATATGCTGTTCTTTAATACGATTCACTCACTTGGTTGAATTAATCGGTACTTAACAACCTATTTCTTTCTGTAAAGGCCTCACACACACAAAAAAATATTTTTTGAGACACTTCATCAACAAACAAATCTACTCAATTCATAACAAAAATAGAATCACGATCAGTACAAACTGATAATACAAACACAAACCAAACAGCAACAAAAGAAATAGAAAATATGACAATCGAAGAAGTAAAAAACAATATTGTATATTTGCTTTTGGATTTTTTGGGCGTGTATTATTATTTGTTTTATTCGGAGTGATGGAGTGCCTCATGATCTTGTACACTAGACTTCAATTTTAATGTCTCGATTTATTATTTTATCATTTTTAGTATCAAATTACATTAATTCAAAAGAGAATTCCTAAAAAAGTCCTGTAAAGAAAGGGTTAACACCATCTATGCTTAAAAGCTTCAAAGACATTAACGATCAATTATTGTAATAAAAGACAGTCGATTCTTTTGATTTTCATTCAAATCATGTGGAACCCATTTATCAAGTTTCTTGATTTTTCCAAGTATGTCACTAAGGTCGACAAATACTTTGCCTCAACGTTAGGATATTGTGTGGAAAACATGGAACATCTCGGAACATTTTTTTTATATTTCTAATATTTTAGCTTTTATAATGTTCTCAAGAATCCTCAAGAATAATTTTTAGTAAAATTTAAATTAAATGCATTTTTAATAATTTGATGTATTTTTATTATTTTGGGATTTATGGAAAAATGGTAAAAATTATTATTTTTAATTAATATTTTTAGAGGTTAAATATTTTAAAAAATAATTTAGAAAAATTGATCGAATAATCATGATTAAAAACAGAAATAAGAAAACCAATTAGAACGATGGCAAACAATGAAAGACCTTCTGAGAGTCTTAATGACTCTAAATGTAATTGCAATAAAGATTTTAACGAGACTTTCTTAAATGTTCTTAATACCATATGTCCTATCCAAAGACTTCTTTTATGATCCAAAGAACTCTTTGATGTGTTATTTTTAATGCATGTGATTTTATTTTTCATGTACTTTATTATTTTATTTTTGTTGTACAGATACACACCAACCCGAAGTCACACACACACAAAAAAACAGACACCGGTCAAGGTACATATTAGGTTGGTCAAAAAATAATGGCAGTTTTGGGACACAAACTTCAAAGACGTGCAAATTCACAGAAACAAAAGTTTATTAATCAAAAAAAAATAATAAATAAAAAAATATGAACCGTTGGCATCTATACATTTTTGCCAACGAGAATAATTTTGCCATCAGCATAAAATGCATCGTTTCTCGAAGCGACGAATTCTTGGAAGGCATTTTGAGCATCATTTTGGTTTTTGAAAATTTTTTCACATAGGAAGTTGTACAAATGCCTGAAAAAGTAGAATTCCGTTGGCGAGAGGTCTGGTGAATATGGAGGATGAAGCAGGGTTTCATAGCCCAGCTCATTAAGCTTTTGAAGAGTCACTTTTGAAATATGAGGTCTAGCGTTATCATGAAGAAGGATGGAACTTTTTCGATTGACCAATCCCAGACAAAGGGTTTTCAATTTTTTATGCATTTCATCAATTTTATGACAGTACCTCTCCGCTGTGATTGCTTCACCTGGATTTAAGAAACTATAGTGGATGATTCCAGCATCACACCACCAAACTGTTACCATAACCTTACGAGATGTTAGTTTCGGTTTTGTAGAGTGTTTCGGTACTTCATCTTTGTCCAACCATTGTGCAGATCGACGTCGGTTATCATACAGGATCCATTTCTCATCACAGGTAACAATACGATCAAGAAATGGATCGTTTTTATTGCGAAGATGATTGACAGAACAAATTTCATAGCGTCGATTCTTTTGATTTTCATTCAAATCATGTGGAACCCATTTATCAAGCTTCTTGATTTTTCCAAGTTGTTTTAAATGATCCAGGACTGATGAATGACTAATGCCCAACCCATCTACAAGTTCTCTGATTGTTGTACGGGGATCTGTTTCCACCATTGTTCTCAAATTGTCGTTGTTCACGGCAACTGGACGACCACGACCTTCTTCAACTTCAAGGTTTTCATCTTCATCAGAAAATTTTCGGAACCATCGTTGCACTGTGTGCTCAGAAGCTGTTCCCTTGCCAAATGCTTNATTGATATTGCGAGCCGTTTCTGCTGCTTTACGATCCAGTTTAAATTCGTACAAGAAAATTGCTCGAATTTTAATTTTTTCCATTATTAATTTAGCACCGTAAATATTCTAACAAAATAACAGCAATATGTTAATAATGGCTATAGGAATATACAGCTAGGCATAAGATTTCAAATAATATCTAACACTAATGCATTTAAACTTATATACATATCAAAGTAGATAAACAAAGTATAAAGCTCAAAAACCGCCATTATTTTTCGACCAACCTAATACAACACCATAGACAAAAAACCCAACTCGAAGACGATACACAACAAAACACTATACAATTAAAAGTCAAACATATAAACAACAAAATATATACATTGTAAATGTCACCACAATGCATTACTCAACAAATGTACAATAAGATAACACATCTAACACAAACTCACAAAACAGTAAAATTTTATCTCACCTGCCACAGTACAATCATCCTAAATACAAATGACATACAGTTGAAAACACAGACATACATCAACAATAATAATTTAATTGAGGCACACATTAAGGCATACGGCGGAAATGATGAACCCGAAATCGTGAAAAAACCAGAGACACGCGCACCCTCCATTAACTGCGTACAATTTTTCTTGGATGCACGAGAATTCTCGAGATGCTCGAGATCCACGACGCTTGGACTACCGCATCAGGTCTGAACACATCCTCCCAGAAAGCCTATAGTCTTTTGTCCTTGCTGCCACAGGAGTACCTGACCAAAATAACAAACCTGCCTCAAATATTGAATCATATCGATGCATACGATTATTTATAAAAGGCCACAATAACTTTAACAACACCACGCCAACAGGATCTACTCCAGATGTATTTTAAAACTAATTCTTTAGGAACAGCTTTACCATCCCAATATTTGGCCACCGCACAAACTAACCTGCAAACTAAAATCAACATAACCGACGATGACACTGTCCGACAGTTGTTTATTGCAGCCCTCCCACCACAACTACAATTATTGATAACAGTAGTACCACCTTCAGTTTCCCTAGACGAACTGGCGAGGATTGACGACAGATCCATCGAACTCGTACGCTCAAACCAAACACCACACCCGATCACTGCAGCAGTCACCACTCCAACAAACATCGAAATACATGCACTACAGGAGGAGACAAAAGCTCTGAAAGAGACACTCTCGAGGTTAACAGCAATTATTTCACAATTACACACTCGATCTTCATCCTGCTCGAGTAGCCCAGCCTGCGGCAAATCCAGTACCCAAAGACCACAGATCTGTTACTGCAATCACAAATTAAACTCCTTAGCCAATAAGTGCCGTGCAGGTTGCAAGTTCTTCAATCCAAAGAAATATTCTCTTTCCCCGTGCATCTACCACGCCAAATTTAAGGGAGACGCCCGACGATGCACACAACCCTGCAACTGGCAGTCCAGAGAATCCAACCCTTCTTTAAACTGCTAGGCCAACCCAAGCCCACGGCAAATCTGGGTGCAGGCACACAACACCGCCGCCAACCGATCACTGTATCGCTTATAGACCCGAGCTCCCCAGAAGTTTTCTTTATCGAAGCCACCACCTTCACCACCAAACACCCGAAAATAAACATTCTCGTAGACTCTGGTTCCGTAGTATCACTCCTACCACTCTCGTTCCGACCAGGGAAGAATTCCAACAATCTTGACGTCCTCAGAGCAGCAAATGGGTCCCCGATTCGAACAGCAGGATCCACAATACTGTATTTTACTCTGCCATCTTTCAAGCAACCTTTTATTTGGACGTTTATAGTGACAGACGTCGAATTCCCGATTTTAGGAGCCGATTTTTTCACTTATTTCAGCATCCCCATTGACTGCTAAAACAAACAATTACAGAACACCACACCAAAAGACCACAGACATACGCTCAGCTGGCGAGAAAGAATTCCTGACGCTCGAAAAAGATGGAATCGTACGCCGTTCAGCATCACCCTGGGCCACACCCTTACACATAATCACCAAAAAAGACGTACCGTAAGACCATGCGGAGATTATAGACTTCTCAACTCTGCCACAGTTTTATATAGCTCCCCACTTCCACTAATAACCGATATCTTTCACCGAATTACCTCGTCAACCATTTTTTCAACGATTGACCTACTTAAAGCGTACCATCAAGTACCAGTAAACCCGACAGACATCTCTAAAACAGCCGTCACGACACCTTTTGGCCTTTTTGAATACATCCGGATACCTTTTGGACTGCGCAACTCCGCACAAACCTTTCAGCGGTATATCACCTTAGACTAGTTTTCTCGCGATTACAAGAGGCCAACCTACAGATAAACTGGAGCAAATGTAACTTCGTCAAATCATCAGTTACCTTCTTAGGCAACACCATCTCGGATCATGGTTACTCACCACTCGTAAATCGACTGCAATCCATTCAGTCCATCACACCACCGAAAACCGTTTCCGACCTTCGCAGTTTTCTAGGAATGGTGAATTAATGTCACAGATACGTCCCAAACTGCTTCTCATTAACGGCACCATTGTCTGCAGCAAACTCATGTCCCAAAAAACAGATCGTTCAATGGTCAGAAGAACTCAAACAATCATTCGACAGGGTCAAGGCAGCCCTAACAAAATTAACTGTGTTAGCTTACCCCGTAAAAGGTGCACCTTTGGAGCTCACTACAGATACTTCCAATGTCGCAGCTAGCGCAGTGCTATAACAAATCATCTCCGGCAATGCCGAACCCCTAGAGTTCTTTGCCTACAAATTCAACCCCACCGTCAGAGTCAGACATTCAAAAAGCAAGACTCCACTTCGAATCCATAGACGACGATTATTATTGCAAGGCGTATAACAATTTCAAGCCGCACCTGCCGAAATCACTATGTGACGCCAAATATCTTTGGTTAAAGAACCAACTTACATCCGGTCTAGCTCCATCATTCACAGACCCTTTCAAAATCGTTCAACTTTTTTCCCATAACGCCAAAATTATAAAAGACAACAAAGAAATAGTTGTTCACCTGTCCAACACCAAACCTGCATTTTTCATAGATGATGACGGATCCATCGAAAAATCAATCACAAACACTCCATCATCACAACACGACAACTTAAGTATTCTAACAGACATTCCGGCCACACTGATAAAAACACCTGCCACAATAATCTACAACACAACAAAACAATACTGACACACACACTACACAACAATCAAACAACGAAAACACAGAACACACGAACCACACAACCAATAATGCCACAACATCGGAACAAACTCAATTTGGCAAATACACCACGGTACACTATCCAAAAGGAATAACGCGTTTGTCCTCTTGATAAACCACCATAACCGTTGTCTTCACGCTTTAAAACAAACTTTACAACCCTCCAAAACGAAACACCAAACGTGTCTAACAGACATAACCAACAAACTAAACACAACATCACCCAAACACGCACACATGTATCATTTGTCTTCGAGAGCGGTGGGTTATGTTGTGTACCACAACATTTTACTACACATTAAAAAAACACTTATTTTAATGTAAAAAAATCATGTCAAAAAATTATATTTATCTTAAAGTTTGTTTTAATATTCTGTAATTTAATAAAATTTTGAAAAACGCTTTTCTTTTTATTTTCAGTTCCTATAAAGCTAATAAAAGAGATAGTTGTTTAGTTCCAGAACAGTCACAAAATTCATCAGCGAGAATAGAAAAGCATTCCGATTTGTTGATCATTTCCCAATTTTTTTTCTGAAGACTTTTCCGCTGGCTTATATGATAGACTGAAAATGTGTATGTGTTATTTTTTGGTGCAGAAATAAAATTTTTGTAAAGATTTGGGAGGTGTCGGAAAAGAAAAATTGCAATATTCCTCGAAATATGCCATCCTTTTAGCTGCTCCATCCAGAATAATCGCTTCTGAATCTTCGTGTCTTCTTAAAGGTAATTCATATCGCCCGCATAACAAGATTGCCTCTATTATTGGTTTTAAAAGTTCGATGTTTTCCTCCTATTGTTTTTTTGATCCTTTGTCGATTTGGTGAATAATATCCAGTTTATCTTTTGTAGAGATTTCTAGAAAGAATTAAGCCTTCACAGAGCAAACGTTATGGTACTTTGTACTCTCGTGTCCTCGGAAATGTTCCCTTGCATCTTTCCATAGCTGGCTGCCTCCTTTTCCATCGCATTCATGAGCAAAAGCGACACAGAATTTACAAAAAGCGCCTTGTAACTTGTGAGGATAGGTCAACCACGGCCACTTATCAAACCACTATGTTTGAAAACGTAAATTTCTTTTACCGAAATGGAAAATGCAAGAGGAATCAGGAGTCCATGGTGATAAGAGTACCATTGTTTTCTCACAATAGCTGAATATTCACTCATTTTGCTGAGCATACTAACCAATGTCCTAAATACTGATGTCTGATTGCAGTGAACTGACACGGCAATGGTTAAGCAAAACAGAGTCTGAAGTGTTTGCGACAAGAGAGGACTTAGATGCATCATATCAAATGTCAGGGAGGATCGAGAGTGACCTTCACACCTACTAGAAATCATTATTAATATATAAGACCGCACCTTTGCAGGAACAAAATATATGCGGATTTAAAACAACAAAATAATGAAGCAAAAAACATCTAGCAGCACTTATTCGATCAATTATTGCAGTTGATAGAAGAATAGGGACTGTAATAGATGAAGTCGATACTGACTTTAAGTTTGAATTAATATTGGCTTCAGAAATTGATTTTGACATCTTTGGGCTAAAAAATCAGTGATATAATGTTGCTTCTTCATGATGATATTCCAGAAATAAAATGTTCATCAAACCAAATTAAATTTTTCATAAACAATATTTTTAAATGAATTAATTACAGTTGAATCTGCCTAATTTCTAATTAGTTCAGTCTTCGATATTAGATTTTTAATTTTCAAAATAGAAAATTTTTTATTTTATAATTTAACATGTCTTTTTTTGTCAATTTTTAGATCCAGAATGTGTGAAATTAGAGAGAGTTTACTGTAATTCAAATTGAATAAAATTGTCAATTAAATAAAATAATTTCTTTTAGATAAAATTCAAAATTATTAATGTGTATTTTATTAAAATCACGAATTTTATAATATAGAAAAGATTTAACAGAAATAAATTTTTAGTATATTGAGTCAATTTTAGTAAATTTTTAGTATGGACAATTTTTTGAAAATATTTCGTGGGGGTTTGATCCCCTATATCCCTTAGCTACGCCCATACTTGAACACTCCCCTCGCTGTTGAGTCAGTGATGTTAAAATTCAATTGCATATCTTCAGGATTAATCGTTTGTTCCACCACCATTGAGTTAGTTGGAGGTTCTGTCGTTAACCGAGGATTGATAGTAGGTATGTTTTTTGGTGTGTCTGCTTCCGTTGTATTGCTTCTTTCATTAATTGCACTTGTTGTCAGTTGAATTTGACTTTCTTCCTCTGTGTTCATGTCTACTCTGTGATCCTAATTCAGCTGTCTTATTAGCCGTCCTCTTGTCTTATAGCTTTTGTTGCATTTGTGGCATTTAAACTTGTTAGCTCCGTCCGGTTCTTCCTGATCACCTCTCTCTCTGTGATTCCTCTTCATCTGCCTGTTAAGTTCCTTTACCTCCGCAAACTGTTTGAAGCAATCGTCTTTAGGGGATTGAATTATCTACTCTCTCGGGCAGATAAGTTTGGCTAAACTTGTTGCTGTCCTTTCTGATCTTCTTTTCCTAATGAGTCCAGCTATGTATGTGCTTTGTGAAATGGTGAAGTCTCGGCGAAAAATGTGTTGTACAAATTCATTGTAATCAGCGTCGTCGCCGAACAGCCATTTCACATCGACAAGGAGATATTCCTTCATTATTTGTGTGCTCCTTCCACTGATCTTCTTTCCAATTGGTTTTGTTGCTCTCCACAGTCTCTGAAGTATGTGCGTCTCTGTGGAGTCCATTTTGCAATGGAAGACTCACGTCTTTTACATGTAATTATATCCACTGGATGTGGTAGCCCTATGTCTATAAGTTCCGTCCGAATCCTTTCTGTCTTCTTTACTCGCATAACCATTCTCGAACATAGATTCTTGAAAGCCTGTTGTTTCTGTATGCTCTTCTCTGTAGTCCTCGAGTTTTCACTACTGTAATAAACTGCAGGGAAGAAACAAGTCTGGATAATTTTCTTCTTGTTCCTTATGGTTAACTTTGGGCTCCTCAGTACCGGTTTAAGACTTCTTACTTTTTGAATGCCTTTCGTTACTGTCTCTCTTATTTCATCTTCAACCGTACCGACAGAAGAGATTGTGGATCCTAAGTAGTTAATCTTCGTGACCCACTCAATAAATGCCTCAAGCTGGTGCCCAGTAGTGAGAACTCTGGTATCTCCATTGTAATTCATAACTTTAGTCTTCCCAGTATTGATTTTTAAAACAAAATCTTTGAAGTTATTAATCTCCAATATATCCCCTTCTTCTGTTTTCATTTCAACTCCTTCAGAGAGTCCATTAGATATCATTCGTTTCTGCACTATAACGAAGACGATATTGAAGAGAAGTGGCCCTAAATACAACCTTGACGCTCTCCCTTCTCCATTAGAAAAGCGTTATTTCCAATGAAACCCTGGAATCCCTCATGGAAGAGTTTGATGATTTTCAGCACTCTCTTCTTATCCCATGTCGATTTAAACAATCCCAGAGCGACTCCCGAAGGACACTGTCAAATGCTTTCTCTAAGTCAATGAATATGACAAAGGTATACACATTCTTGTACAGAGCTTCTTCCTGGATTTTCCTTAAGATACAGATAACTTGTTGGGTCCCTCTGCCTGTCCGGAATCCGAATCGCCAATTGTCGATGATTACCTCAGAGATTGGTAAGATGCAGTTGGCTAAAATTCTCGTGAGAATCATTCCATCAACATAGTTCTTTCCACCTCGGTAGTTGTTTGGGTCCTTTTGGAAGTCTTTGCCCTTGAGTATTACGACTTTCGCCTCTCTCCAAGGAGCAGAGAATTCTTTGTTTTATTCCAAAATGTTTCCGAAGCACTGCCCTAATAGAGGGAGTATACTTACTCCTCCCCACTTGTAGATCTCCGAGATCAGTCCATCTGATCCTGTGGCGGNCCGCTCTTTAACTGTTGTCTAGCTTATTCTATTTCCTTTGTTGTTGGAGAGGTATTCGAATTTTCGCTTATTGTATCCATGTCTATAGGAATGTTTTATAAGCGTTTCCTAACCCACAGTCCGTTGGGGTGTACACTCCAATGATTATAATTAAACGCCTAAAATATCTGTAAGCAAAAACTCGATCACTGAACGACATGAACTCAAATTTAGAATGATCAAATTCTTTGATCATTAGAGTGCAACACCTTTGTCTGCGTGTTCCGGTGGCACTTCCACTGTTGAGGATTGTCCACTCGTATATATATTCTTATAAGTTCATTTACTCTATATAATGCTTTTCATCCTAAATTTGTTATTTTTTCATAATATTTTGTCCTAAATGAAACAAACAGCCTTGCATTTGGACACTTGGAAATGCCATTTATTGCCGCCTTTTCTCCAAACAATTATAAAACAACGTCCGGATTGATAATAGCCGTAATTAGCGGACTACAATATAAATTCATCCTCTGCAACGATAACCTGAAGAAAAAAAGGAATCATCAGAAAAGAACAAAAGTACAAAAATATATATACAGGGTGCGGCAGCTATTTGAGAACACGTAATATAGACACCATATCTTTTTGTGTGTTATAATTACATAATTTTATTTTTGCTGGTAGACATGGCAGAAGCTACTCTTACGAATGAAAATAAAAGGCATGCAGTTATTGTGTCATTAGCTGCAGGACACACCGATTCAGAAATTGCTACATTTTTGAAAGTCGCCCGGTCGTTTGTTTTTAAAGTTCGTACAGAATTAGGAGCTG
>MQRK01255107.1:19054-30226 GCA_001938485.1 Girardia tigrina
GAAGTCGAACCAAAGCCTGTACCATCTCGAAAACAGGTCATCGATGCATTAGAACTCGCTCGCTACTTTTTGCAATGCCAAGACAAAGATACGTCAAGTGAACTAGCAAAGATTGACGAGGTTCTTTGTGTCGTCGAGTCATCAACTAAACTTGTTCAAAAGAAAATACACGATTTCTTTGTTTAAATTGTATTTTGTAATATTTTGTATTAAATTCAAATTTATTTTTATAAACTAATCGATTTTATATTTGAAATATTTTTTCTAAATAAATTTATCAATAAATTATTATTTCGTTTAAAATCACCTTTTAAAATAGTCACATAAAAATGCCAGTCCCTTCAATGTGACTATATGTGGGGTTTACTGTATATATGTTTAAAATAATATCACGTATTATTTTCCTTTTAATCGAAAAATATATCAATCACCTAGATACACCAAATCTAAATGAAATCTAAAAACGGTTAAGTTGAAATATATAAAATGTTATTATAATTTTTATTTTTTGAAAATGTATTTTAATTGAAATGAAAATGTACGTTACAATGTTAAGAAAAAGGTTATTGTGTTAAAATGAAAATGTAAAATAAAATGGAAATTTAATAATGAAATTTTGTATTCTGAATATGAGGAATTCTGAATTCGAACCCAATAATGAGTAAGTTCATTTTCATTTTCAGTGATCAAAATAAAAATTTAAGTATATTTAGAAATTTCATTAATTTATTTATTCATTCATTCACTTAAGTATTATTTAATAATAAATCATTTCATTTGATGTTTTATTAAAACTTTTTTAACGACGTTTTAACGTGGTACCTGTATTATGTATGACAGAAAAATATGATCATCAAAAATACATTGCCAACCAAAATCATATTGAACTACAATTTGATATTAACCTATCTTTATTACTTTAACAAATTAAATGACTTGAAATTTTTCTTGGAAAATAATTGTAGGTACGAAATGCAATCTTCATCAGAATCAAAACATTTCTTTTCATCGTTGAATTCAATTTTGGATTTTATAACCCAAGTTTTTTAATGAATCAACATTTGAATTTTCAGATGAGACTTTAAACCACGTATTGTTTCATTGCAGTATGTAACTATAATAAACGAATTGTTGTCCAAAGAATCTTTTAATTATCCAAGAGCTTGAATTCCTATTTGCCTATCAACATACAGGGTTTCCACTTTTAAATGTGAATTTTTTCATTTTGATGTGTGAATATTTCCACTTTGAAGTGTGAAATAAATTTACTACTAATATATTGAAAATAATTTAATAAATATAGGCTTGTTTCACGGGCTGATGGAAACAATTTCATCTTAGTAGATGAAGTTGCCTTCAATATAAGCATGCGCTGCCGATATGGAAGAAGTGAGCGTGGTCACGTAGCAATTCAGCGCGTTCAAAATATCAGAAGTAGAAATATTTCCGTTTGTTGTGGACTGCTTAAGACCAGTGTACTGTACTATAAAAGGCAAAATCGTGCTTTCAATACTGAAACCTTTCTAGAATTTATTGATGATACCGTAGCTAAACTGGTCGAAATGAATATGAGTAATATGATGTTTATTATGGACAATGTCGCATTCCATAAGTCCCACCTTGTTGCAGAAAAAATAACAGCTTCAGGGCATACAATTCATTTTTTGCCACCCTACTCCCCATTTTTGAATCCAATAGAGAACATGCTTTCTGAGGTAAAACAGCGTATTAGAGTGGCCCGTCCTCATAAAGAAGAGCAGTTATTCACCAGTATCGACTCCTCTTTTAATGCAGTTGTATCAAATAGCTGTGAAAATTACTATCGGCACAAGCTATCTTTTATTCCGAAATGCTTGAACAGAGAAATAATTGATGATGAAAATTATAATTAAATCATTACATGAAAGTGCTTTTTATTTAACAATTTTTTTATATATTTTTATATAGCTTTTTCATCTTTTTAATTTTCACACTTCAAAATGAAAAAATTCACATTTAAAAGTGGAAACCCTGTAATGACTCATATTTTAAATAAAATTTTAATATCAATTTTTGATTTTTACATGGTTCCGCCAATTATCAAAAAATTCCAAAATTTCAAGTTCAAAAAAAAATACTTAGTAATACGAACAAAGTTATTCGGATTGTCCACAAGACTTAGATTTAAATGAAATTCACAGTAAATTTCAAATAAATAGGTCGACTCTTCATTCAATACCTTTTTCTTAATCCATTTTCTTCCATTTGATTCGTTTTAGAGAACAAAGATTTAACTTTAAAAAAATCTGATCAAGTAAGCACAGATATCTCGTGATGAAGATTTATGTAAACACTTTCGGTCTAACTGATGCACCAGCCGCATAATTCCATATTTCCTGAGGGGTTGCATTTTGAACATTAATTTTACTAAGAAACTGAGACTAATAAGGAACAAAAAATACTATTGTTTAATCGCAACAGTTATTAGAATGAAGAATAATTATAATTGCATCGAATTTTATTTTTTTCTATTAAATGATTTGAAACGTTAAACAAAATTAAATAATACAAATGATAACCTTTTTTCATTCATAAGCTTTAATAAATAATTTACTCTCTTGAAGTAGTGATCGATTTGTTTACTTGATCAGAGGAATTCCGAAACAACCCGAACGAAATTTTCATGGAATAAACCGTTCAAACCACCAACATCTCACCATCACCACCACAGTCACCATATCAGACAATAAATGCAAAATTGGTTGTCAATCAAAATTGTATTATACACATTTATATATAATAATTAAAATAAGTTCACAGAAAAAGTGGAATGCATCTTTGTAAATTTAAAAAAGTCATTAGTAAAATTTATTGATCCAACTGTACTGCATGCGTATATTTACAAAATTTTATTTTTTTATGTAACACTATACAGTTTGACTTCAAGTGATGCTGCGCGCCTGCTCAATATTTGTCAGATAGCTTGTGACATAGATGTGAACGCATAATCCTGAAATGGAATAAAATATAGATTTCAAATTGCTCACAGACTTTCAAAGAATTATACAAATACATACTCACACACAAACACACAGACACGCTCTTTCTGTCATACTCTCACTCGCTCACTCTCTCACTGATACATACATTCGCGTGCCACTATCATTAGACGACATTATATACTTATATATCATATCAATATTAAAGACAATGAATAAAACTCTCGTTGGGCTCTCACACACACAACTCTCGTTTGTCGTTTGTTTATTATTCTCTGTCATTCATTAAACAATTGGTAATATATTAGAACGAATGAAACAATTTGTGAGTGAGATGAAGTAATTTAAAAATATTTGAGAAATAGATGAAATTGGTTATTTTGAAATATTTTTTCATAGATCGTTCTAATTTCAGCTGTACAACATATTAAAATATGAATTTTAGTTGATTCGTATATATTTCTTTATTTATTTCCCTAGATAAACAATCATCAATTCAATGCTTTTATTAATATATATATTTAACAATGTTGCAATATGGATTGGATATACCCTTTTAAATCCATACATAATTATAGCGAATTTAATTGAAAAAGAAGCGCACATAAGAGTATAACGTGTTTACATATTATGTTAATGTACATTTGAACAATAAAATGTAGTATATGGTTCAAATGTACATCATGGCCAATAAATGGTTAATGTGTCAAATGTGGAAGTAAAAATAAAATCATTCAAAAAATACTAATACCATTTTAAAACAAAAGAAAATGAAGAACAAAATTATTATAATTTAACTGTCGAAATCTTGATGAAATATCAACAAATATATAATTAAAAATGAACTTGATTCTCACATGTGACTTGACATATTAAAAATAATTATAAATGAGACGTACATTTTTATTCAAATCATCAATTTTTTTTAATTTTACACTTATAATTATTTTTAAAAAACTCGCACCTTATTTGAATTGGCTTGGTTTATGGAGATTTTAAATTTAACTCGATTTTACGACGCATATTTTTACTTTTTTTCGAACACATATATACATACACCTATAATTTCTGTTCGTCAAAGTACGCATTAAAAATCAAGAATAAGAACTGTGACGTTAAGTCAATATTGTTATTTAAAAATCGAAAACTGGTAGTTCCATTACGACCAATGAAGAGAAAAGCTGATGAAAACTTCCCTGATAATTTTTGTAATAATCATAAAAAGATATAATTTAACATTTTAATAAAATAATGGTTGACATTGCTAAAAATATTTGGTAGTAGCATTTTAAAGAGTAGATTGGATTTTGTTGTAAAATTCTGTCAAAATTATAGCTTTTATACAATGAAATTGAACTTTCGCAAAACGGAAGTTTTTTTTGGAGAATGATCGTATGAATAAAAAATCGAAAGACGGATTGATGGATTGGTACGGGAACACTTAATCCTGAGACGTTAATCTCGTTACAGTTAATCCCGGACACTTAATATTGAAGTTAAATTTCATTGTAAAAATGATTTACTATTTACTATGATTTACTATTTTACTATTTTATTTACTAAATCTGTTTAGTATATTAGAAGTGTAATTTGCTGTGAAAACCTAAGAAATTCATTAAAAATCAAATTAAACTGACATTTTTCCTAAAATTTTGTCAAAATAAAAGTCACTGTTAAAGACAACATATTTATTAAAAATTTTAAAAAAAATCAAGATTTAGTCGATAAAATTTTTAAAATGGATAAAATTCTAATGACAGTCGGTCGCCTCATGACATATCTTTGACAATCAACAAATTAATTAATTAAAGTTTGATTAACAGAGAATATAATTGACAAAGAATATGAAATTTTCTGAAATTCAAACAATTCTTTTAAAGGTTAATGTAAAACATATTTTAATTTTATGAATGACAGAATATTAATAAACAAATAACGAAATAGTAAATCATAACGTTGACTTGTTTAAAGAACATGTAAAATACTTGGGTCCATTTGGGAAAATAATAATATTTGAGACAGTATTTTGGGAAGATATTAACAATAACATCTCATGAGTCTAAAATAGGATAGTTCGGTTAATCAAGAGGTCGATCGCAATACACATCGATGGAGGAGCGTAGTTAAGCTTGATGATTAGTGTACCATACTCAAAGTACATAGATAAGTAAATCTTGTAAATCTCATACACATTGTTTTTCAATGAAAGTAATTGTATATTTGAATAGAAAGCGAAATGAAACATTCCCTACAAAAATGATTTAATCGTATAAAACTATGCAGTGTAAATGTTGACGAACAAATATCTCATTTCAGAGTAAGTATTGAGTTGATAAACATAGATGCAATTTGAATTACATAGCAAGAAGCAACAGTGATTCAGAATTAGAAACAATTAGAGATTTTCAATTTGTTAAGATTCTATCCCAGGTAAAGTTTATAAAGCTTTTATTCAGGTTTATTGTCATATTGAATAAGAGTATAAATCCAAATTTTACAAGAAAAATAATAGCAAATTTTGTCAATTTTAAAATGAATAATGTAACTATTACTGTGAAAGAGTATGAGCGTATATTAGGAGTCATCAACATACTTCAGATGAGGAAAATATTTAAATTTGACTGAAAAGAATGAAATTTTAAACCGGACGAATGACTTTTTACTTTAAAATATATTGCAACATGTATATTTGTGAATCTTTCAATCGTAACTTTAGTGCTTTAAAATGCATCTGATAAAGTGTAACTTTAAGTAAAATTTTTAAGAAAATTTTTAGTTTCTCTAACCATTAACACTTATTATAATTTTAAATTATAATAATACTTATATGTAAAGATATAGGTAAAAAATATTTGTCAAATAGCGCCATCAACACAAAAGATCAAAATTCCAGTACAACAGATTTTTAAGTAACACAATTGCTCAAACACTCATGACATTTCATCAAGCTCATTTTGTATTTATAAAAAATACAGTTTCATTTTAAAAAAAAATAAAAATGTATTATTACAAAAATTAACTTTATGAAAACATGTGCAATTTAGAGATTTTAAATAAAGTAATAATATTAAATTGTTGAACAAAAATAATGTAAAATGTCCAAATATTTGAATTTTAACAAAACTTACTGGGAATTGAGGACTGGCAGTAATGGGACCACCAGGATGGGAGATGAACTGTGCAGGATTCGATGGTCCTCCTGGCATTGATTGCATGCTAATAGGTCCGTGATGAGAACCAAGGCCTTGCTGCATCATGTGAAGCTGTGAAATCGGTTGCACTCCCATAGAAACTGATGACTGACTGACTCTCATAGCATGTTCCGATGAAAATGAAGGACCATTGGGAGGTAAGGGATTGCAGAAATCTCCAATATTATTCCCCATTGTGGCGATAACTTCATTCATGTTTTGGTTATGTAATTGCGGTGAATGCTTCATTGAAACGGGGGGCTCAAAATTCATCCCTGACGATGGCATATATTCCATTGTATGAGACTGGTGTTGTGAGAACTGAGGCATTTGAGAACCGCCATTTCCACCGTTCATCATTCCAGATGAATTCTGTGGATCTGAGTTACTTTCAGATGCTGGTGGTGGCGGAAACGCAGGGGCTGGTTGTGAAATCACATGAGACGGACTCCTTGATGAACCATTTGGTCCAAATGGATCTTGACCAGGATTATTTTGTTGTAACTCATTTTGTAAACTGTCATTAGGACTCGGCATAATTTGAGGACCAGTTTGGGGAGTACCGGATGGACCCGGACTGTGAACAATCCCCAATGATGGGGCTGAATTTGCAAGAAACCGGTGTCTAGGGATTCCGCCTGCTGGGTGATAATTAGCCATCATTTGTGCTTGGGGACTGAATCTAATAGATGGATGAAGAACTGGTCGACTTCTCATAATATCCATTGCTCCTCCAGCAATATTAGGCATTGGGTGACTGGGCTAGATTTTAGAAATAAATACATTACTTCTTTCAAAAATCTTTTTATTTAATTTTTTTAAATCATTTAATAAAATATTTTTTTATAATTTTAATACTGAGTCTGATGAACACCAATTTGAAATTTTTGATAAATAATATTGTTAAAACTTTTTTTAAGAAATTGACTATTGTACATTTTTTTAAAGTGTCATACTTTTTAAGCAATTTTAATTTGATATTTGTTAGTTTACAGTAATAAATGATTTAAAACAAAAATGATCATCAGAATTTATTGCGATCAATTTCGACAGATTTATCATCATCTTCAGACAAAATTAATAAAGATATACAGATTTAGGTGATCATTAATGTAATTTATAAATCATAACAATTTAAATAAAGTTGAATATGGTGTTTGATGGCACAAAGAGGTTTAGGAACATAATAGAAAGGAAAGTGGTAGTAATATTACTCGACGATTCCATGACTATTCGGCACATGTAATACTCGACACTCAAATGTACATTAATTTTTATACGCCATTTCAACTTAACGTGTATATTATAGACTTTTCATTTTAAATTGAGAATTTTTTATTTTCATTTGAGCTTTTGATTTATATTAGAGATTTTCGATTTAGATTGGGGATGTTTTATTTAGGTTTGAAACTTGATTTAAACTCGAATTTTTTATGTGAGATTAGCATCATTCTGTGTCAATTTTATCGTTTTTTGGGACTTTTATTGTAAATTATATTTTTATTTTACAATGAATAGATACAAATATTGTCATGCAGTATATTGGTCAAATCGTGAGGTTTAACTAAATATATGCTTACAATATACTTACACTTTTAAATAATCGTTCCTTATTGTTTAACTTTTGATGTATTTTTGTTATAGCTAAAACATACATAATAATATTTATTTTTGGTATATGTGGGTATAAAAATCTTAAGGAAAAAAATCTCAATTAAAATCTAAAGTCATAATAAAAAATTTAAATTTAAAATGAAAAATTTTTGATTCCTGACAAATATTCTACATTAATATTGCATGATTTAGGGACTAATGATCCTGTCAGAATTTCGACGTGGTGACAGACCTATTACTTAAACTTGAAAATGACACCATTTATGGTGATTAAACATTTTACAAGTCACCTGACTTGACATTCTCAAATATGCATATCATATATTACTTCCTTAGGCAAAAATTGGATTGTGGAAACATGCATGAATGATCCAGGAATGTTTTTGATATTCTTACTACAAAATTCTCTGATGGAGAAAGCTACAATGATCGGGCCTATCAGGGGCTCTTTAGTTTTGGTTCACCATCTAAAGAGCCTAAAGATAATCAGTACAATTGGAAAAGATAGGAGCCGCACTCAACATATTTAGGACCCGTTACCTGTGTGAGCCAGTTAGACATACCTTCATGTAGTGTCCATGGGCTACTAAAATGGTTTTGAGTCTGTTTTATGAGAAACTGTCAGAAATCTAACCGCATAATATATGCCGGCAGTGTTTTGTATACTAGTGGACTAGCAGACTATAATATAAGGCTAAGCACTATTCTGGGTATGAATGCCTGAAAAGCGAAAGTAAGAAAGCATGGTGATCTCCTAAAAAGCATCATGGCTAAATAACGTCTGGATGAGAGAGGGTCACTCCACATATGGGGATCACAGTGTTAACCAAGAAAGCTGGAAAATAGATTGGTTAGAATTCATTCTCTGAAATAAAGTTTCCGAAAGCTATCTTCAGTTAAATAGAAACACATACCGAATGGTAAATAATTACGTGGTGCGCTCAATAAGTAGTGAGCCTAACATAGAAATAATATTCTGATTCCAATAATTTTTTTTTCATAATAAGCAAGTTTTAAGTTAATATTTGTGACATTTGTTATAATCTATTATTGTGTTTATGTTAGAGAGCGCATAAATTAGAAAATGTCATTGGAAAACGTCCAATATTAAAGCGTTATTCGTTTCTTGTTAATGAAAGGGAAAAGTCGGGAAGAAATATTCGTGGAGCTTAGTTCTGTTTATGGCGAAGAGAGTCCATCCATATCTACTGTCAAACGATGGTTCAACCATTTTCGAGATGGTCGAACGTCTGTTTTTGATGAAGAAAAGTCAGGTAGGCCAGGTGAAATTGGCGAAGAAATAGCGAAAAAACTCAAGAAAATCGTGCAGTGTGAGCGATGAATCACCACCAGAGAACTGACAATGCGATTAAATGTCAGCACAAGTACCATACAATTACTGCATGCGGAAACTGGAATTAGAAAATTGTGTTCACGCTTCGTGCCACGGTTTTTAACAGCAGACATGAAGGATCGGCGATTGATGTGCTGCCAGGAAAACTTAAACATATATGAACGTATTGGAGACCGCTTCTTACAGAATATTATGACAATGGATGAAACACCACTTGCCCTTTATGTCCCAGAATCAAGACGTGAGTCTCAAGAGTGGAAGCTGCCAGGGGAAGGGTGTTCGAGGAAGATGCGATCATCAACCTTTCACAAAAAAGATCTTATGGTCACCACTTTTTGGGGTGCAAATGGAATGATCCTTGTCGATTTTGAGGAAGCTGGTGTTCCTATCAACAGTGAATACTACTCCCGGCTCGTGCTACGACAATGCACCCATCCACACAGTGGGCTGTCAATGTCATCAATTGAGGGTTGTGGCCTCACCCTGCTCTCACACCCTCCATACAGCCCGGATCTGGCGCCATCCGATTATCATCTCTTCAACCACCTCAAGCGAGCTCTCAGGGGTCAACATTTTGCTACGAAAGATGACTTGAAGGATGCAGTCTCAAATTTCTTGGCTCAACAGTCACCGAAATTCTTCGAAAAAGCCTTTCTGGACCTTGTTGTGCGCTGGAAGAAGATTTGTGTGAAAGAAGATTTCTTTGAGAAATGATACCTTTATAACTTGCTTGTTATGAAAAATAAAATTAATTGGAATCGGATTATTATTTTTATGTTAGGCTCACTACTTATTGAGCGCACCACGTAGTTAGTGTTTCTACTCTTTGAGCTTTCAGGAGTAGAGAGGTCTACTCAACATATAATTGCTTAATTAGTACAGTGGACATAAGTAATTTTAAGATTTTGTGTTTACAATTTAATAATTACTGAGAGAATGATGTGTGAAGCATGGGTTACAAAGTGTATTGATCCTAAGATCGTTAAGCCAACATTATCTTCAACTTTACTGAAAGTATTTTTATGATTTAAAAGTAATATAAAGAACAATTTTGTATATAAATATGAATATAACACTGTTAGTTTCGTCTGAAGATAACGGTAAATTCGTCTAAATTGATCACAATAAAATTCGATACTGTTATTTGACTTTTAAAAATATTATGTATAATTCATTTAATTTACTAAGCAAAAAAGCAATAAACTATTGGACAAAATGATCAATTAAAGTTAAATGTCAATTTCTATATCAAAGAAAAATTCAAATGGTTTTCATTTTCCAGTATTTTATCATTTACTTTTAATTGACTATAAAATGGAGCTATTTGTTACGAAGATAATATTTCTTTTATAAATTAAAGACATTGGTATACTTACAATTCCTTTATGTGATTAATAAATGCAGTAAGTGTCAACCAATATTATAATCATATCAATTTTGGTCGGATTTCTTTTTAAAAGACAACTGATTATTCAAAACTTAATTACCGCCTTCCTCAATCATCGTTTATAATTGCTGATGAAAGTGAAATTCTAATTAATTTCTCTTCCTCTCAAAAATAAAATTATCAATAGGAACAGAAAACCATAGCTGGATTTTTAGTCACGTTTTCGAGTTTAATTTTTAAAAATGTTAAATTATTTGAATTGATTTATACATTTGTGGACTAGATTTATGACAATCACCATATGAAAATTTTATCAGTCATAATATGGTTAGAAGAAGTTTAATTTTGTTCGAATGAAAATTTATTAATTGTAAAACATCTATTGATTTTCTGTATTTGAAATTTTTTTAATTGAATTATGAGTCTTCAATTTTATCTTTCTTAAATTTATAAAATATTACATAAAATTGACTTGCCTGGAAAAAACAGATATTATAATGTAATATTAGGTGTATAACTTAGTTTTTTTGATTTTTTTGCAGAACAGACAAGTTTATTTATATGACGTAATAAGTTTTATTCTAATCAAAATATTTTCCATCGTTAATTATGACTTTCGACCATCTTTCAGGCAAATTATGAATTCCA
>MQRK01255110.1:0-21154 GCA_001938485.1 Girardia tigrina
TAGTTCCTTTTTACCCAACTTTTTCTCAATTAACTTTTCAATGATTCCATCAGCCTTTCTAAATATTATTGTTGGGTCGCTAGATCCAATTCTCATTTCTACCAGTTCCTTCATTAGATTCAGGATAGATTTTTCCTTTGAAAATGCGGATCTTAGTTTCTCTTCACAAGTTTCACCTGCCGCTGCTTCATATTTTATTATGGCATCCGGAGTCATATATGGTGTTGCTAATAAGATTTTCCTCTCCTCTGAAAATCCCATTATCTTCGCATACCTGTTAAAGGTCGTTATAAATGCCTGAACTTTTGTTTCTGATCCATCAAAAATCTCCGGACCTCTGATGTTCGGAATCACGTGGTCGTGTGTCGCCATATTAAGAACACCAACATGGCTTTTCAAACTTTTATTTTCATTACAATCAGAATTGTCTTTTGGACAACTCTCAGCAAAACTCTCGTCGTTCGACATCGTTCTAAATTGATAATTTTTTATTAATGTTTGTTAATTTGTTTATTTTTAAAATTCAATTTTGTAGTTTTAGTATTAATTTTTATTTACATATTAATTTTATTTAAAAATTATTTTATGTAAAGAAAGAATATTTAATTAATTCAAAACTTAGTTAAAACCATTTATTTTATTTAAATTTTAATATGAAGATTTGAAAAGATTTAATATTTTTAATATTTTTAAATATCTTACGTTGTACTTTAAAACATAAATTAAAATTTAAATTATATAAATTATACTCGAATAATTATTTATCGTGAACATCTAAAATATCAATTTTTCATCTGGGTGGGAGAAACACATTTCCAAATACTAAACTCAACATACAAAATTCAACAAACCAATTTCAACATACCAAATTTAAAATATTCCTCACAAGGAATATTTTAAATTGTTTGAATGTGTAAATGTATGGATGATGTATGTTGATTTAAGTATGTTGAATTTAGAATGGTGATTCTCTCACCCAGATGAAAATTGGTATTTTTTATTAAATTTAAGGTGATTGACTATTTGAACATAATTAAAATAATCATTTTATAAGTTCATATTTTTAATTTAACAATTAAAATTAAGTTTAATATTTTTTATTAAAATTTAAATTAAATGTATTTTTAATAATTTGATGACATTTTTATTATTTTGGGATTTATTGAGAAATGATAAAATTTATTATTTTTAATTAATATTAATTAATATATTTAAAAAAATGACTTAGAAAAATTGTTCTAATAATCATGATTAAAAGAAAAATAAGAAAATTAATTAGAATGATGATAAACGATGAAAGACTTTCTGAGAGTCTTAATGACTCTAAATGTGATTGTAATAAACATTCAAACGAGACTTGTTTAAATGCTCTTAATAACCGCTATAAAAATTATCTGGAACAGTTACTTTTTCTGTCTTATCCTGAGGGTTATACACAACAAATAACAGCATATATTTGTGTACGGATGTGTATGTGTTTAAATTTTTAGTTCCAAATGTAACAATTAATATAAATTATCAAAAATTATATTTTAAAAGCAGAGAGATTTATTTATAAAAATAAAAATAAGACATTTAAAATAAAACTATATTAGTTTTATTTCAAAAAAGGTTTGAAAAACATCTTTTTATTGACTTTAAAAATTCCAAGTATTTGTTTGACTTTTGTTTACCATTCCGAGTCAAGTGAAAATGTTTCACTAAATATGTTGTTATTATTATTTAATTTATAAACAAAAAAATGGAAATTTTAAATAAAAAATAAATAACACATTTTCTAAATAAATTTTTCTGTTGTAAAAAATTTTATCTGTTTCATTAAAATAAATATTATATTTTTTATAATTTTTTCATATTATTGAAAACAATTTTTAGTGTTAATTATTTAAACAATTATAAAAGATTTAGGGGATGCAAAAGAAAATAAAATGGTAAAAATTTAATAAAATAATTGAAAATCAGTATAAATTTAATTTATAATTTCTTTTCAGGTTATATTAAGAAAATTTTCATATTAATTTTTATGAAATATAAAAAGTGAATCGAATTTATAATTTGAAGGGTCTGAGAACTTGTTTCACTTTTCTACTTGTTGTTCATCAATTTATAAGTATTTTATTAACTTTATAGGTTCAATTTTAAAATTTTGAAGATCTTCGACTGAGGTTTGTCTATTCTTCTCATGAATATAAAAAAATCAATTAATATTTTTATTGTAAATGATTTTTCAAAAATTTATTTAAAATTATATTTACTGCTTCAAGAAAGAGAATACAATCATTATTGTACCTCTAAAAGAAAACATATTTAATCTTAATTTTATTTATTTTATTACAAAATAATTGTCATAAATAAAAGTTTCCATCATTTTTAATTGTTTATAGTTTATCCAGTTGCTCAAAAATATGTAAATGATGGTATACTTTTAGAGACTGATTACAACGATCATGAAAAGATTGTAAAACAGCATGAATCAAGACAAGCAAAAATCATGAAGATTATTATCCCTTACGTTCTGCAATTTAGAAATTTTTGTTGACACTGAAGCTTTTTTATTACTCCAGTCATTCGAAAAATTAATATCAATAAAGGATCTCAAATCTCTGCAGGTTAAAAATGAAAAAAAATACTTGGAGTCATGTGTATTAAGAACATTGAGACAATTCTCATTTGAATTTTTGTTACTACAACATTTAGAGTTATTACAACTCTCGGAAGATCTTTCATCATTTGACATCGCTCTAATTGGTTTACGATATTTCTATTTTTAATCATGATTATTAGAAAAAAAATTTTCTTAATCTTTTAAAAACACATAATTTTTAAAAATATTAATTAGAAATAATAATTTAAATCACATCGAAATACAAAACACAACATTATAAAAATGTTATCAAATTATTAAAATGACTTATTAAAAAAACTTATTAAATTTATTTAAATTTAATTAAACGCTTTTCATTTCATAAAACAAATATTAAACTTAATTTCAATTGATAATTTAAAAAATAAAAACTTATTATTTTAATTATGTTCGAATAATCAATCACTTTAAATTTAAATAAAAAATACCAATTTCCATCTGGGTGAGAGAATCACCATTCTAAATTCAACATACTTAAATCAACATACAGCATCAATACATTTACACATTCAAACAATTTAAAATATTCCTAACAATATGGATCATGAATTGGTGGCATGATGCATAGAAAATCATGGTTTATTTGAATAATTTTAGTAAATATCAGGTGTCATTCCATGAAATTCAAATCAATCTCTATAATGAGTGTTGTTAGTTCTTTTCAGTGGTTCTTTTTGATAATGTTTTATTAATTTTTTAAACCTTTGTATTGTAATTACATTTTAAAATTTCACGTAACTTTTTACAATGACTCATTTTTTGCAAAAAAATCTTCCTTTATCCATTTAAAAAATGAAAAGTGAAAGTGTAAAGTAAGAAACTTGATTATTATTAACCGCAATACAGTTTTACAAATGCTTAGAAATTCACTCATTAATTCCTCTACAACCATGATCTCTAGTTTGGATTTCAAAATTTCCACAAAATTAAAGAATGATTCACATTCTTCAATAACCTTCGTGACATTGCCACCTATCGTAAACATTCCAGTAAAAATAGCATTAATTGTCATGTTATATCAATATTCAAATTCATCAAAATAAAATATTAACTATAAAACAAGCAATAAAAAAATATTTATTACAAACGAAATTCGAACAAATTTTGAGATCAGTCCGCCATTCTCAATTTTCAAAATAATTCCTTTTTCCGTAATTTTGCCAAATATTTTTAATAATTTTAAATTTCATTAAAATTGATTGTTAAATATATAATTCTTAAAATAATATTTTAAATATTTATTATTAATTCTTAAGTTAAAAAAATATTTATTATACATACAATTTATCTACTCATTCTAAAATTTACAAATTTACTTATTGAAATTAAAAAAAAATATTTCTTTACATTTCTGTAAAATTCCTAGTTATTTCGAAAAATACCGATCCAACATTTTACAAAAATACTCTAATTTAAAAATTTAATTATTTAACCTCAACCATAAAATTTACAAAACAATGAAATATCCCCTTTAATCTAAATTTTATACAATACGAAAATTATTAAGAGCCTTTACGATGACGCAGACAAATTTAGCGACTGGTTTAAATCATTAGTAGGAGTAAGACAATGTTGAATTCTTTTACCAACAGTGTTCAACCTTTTTTAAGTCAGAGAATTATTAGGGAAGCAATAGACAATCTAGACGATGTTGGAATAAGTTACGGAGGAACAAGAATAACCAACCTACGATTTGCTGATGACAGAGACCTAATCAGTAAAGACGAGGCAGATATTCAGGAACTTATCAATATATGACACAAAGCATCAAAGAAATTTGGAATGGAAATCAACAGACAAAATAGAAAAGTAATGGTTAAACTGGAGATTGACATTGAAGAGGAAAGGCTGGAACAAGTAAAGAGTTTTAATTACTTAGGCTCACTATCACAAAGAATCGGGGAAGCGAAAAAGATACCAAAAGCCGGATTTGTGTTGCAACAAGCGTAATGATTAAGCTTAGCACAGTTTTTAACTTCAAAGAAATCCATCTCAAGAGCAGAATAAAGATTACTAAGGCTATTGCCTGGGCAACACTTCTCTGTGGGTGCGAGAGTTGGACAATAATTCAGAAGAGTATGAATAGACTTAAAGCGTTTGAAATGAAGTGACACGGGAGAATACTGAAGATCCCATGGATAAAAAAGAAGACAAACGACTTTGTCTGGAAGAAAGTGACAGAAGTAATAGGTAAAAAACTGGAATCAATAGAAAAGACCATCAAGATAAGGAAGTTGAAATTCTATGGACATCAGATAAGAAAACAAGCACTAACAATGGTTATAATTGAAGGAAGAATGGAAAGAGAAAGTCTAACAGGAAGACCAAAGAAGCAATGAACATAAGATTTAAGAGATTGGAGTAGACTGAGTATGGAATGTATGAGAAAAAGGGTTACAAATAGAGAGATATGGCGAAGGCTTGTGCATAATTGGGTGCACCCACGGACCAACGGCTAAGGCCAAAAAGAAATCTAAATTTTAGATATTCATTTTTTATTTATTTTATATTTTACAGATTTTTAAATATCGACTCTATGAAATGTAAATTAGCTACTACTTTTATTATTGTGAGGAATATTTTAAATTGTACGGGAATGCAGTATGTCTATTTAAATTTATTGAACCTAGAATGGTAACCCAGATGGAAATCAGTATTTTTTTATTTACGACAATTGATCATTCGAACATAATTAAAATAAAAATAACGAAATGATTATAATCAAATAAGTTTTAATTTGTGAATTAACAATTAAAATCAATTTTAATATAATTATTTTTAAAAAACAAAAATATTTAAATTGATATTTCCTCAAAAAATGAAATTTACAATATTTTAATCAAAGATATTTCTATATTTTTATAAAATGTTAAAGTAGCATTTGCATAATAATCATCAAATTGGGAGAGATATTTTGAGAGTTGTAAGAACTCCAAATGTGATGTTGATAAATGCTTTCATAATAATGTTTTCATATTTATAATAATAATCATATAATTTTGCGAAAAGTTATTAAAAATATAAAATTTTTAAAGTTTCAAGAAAACTCAAGCTAATAGCGTTTTATTTCAAATTTGAAGTATTTTAATGGATGAACGTAAGATAAATAATTATAATTCTTTTTAAAAGAAATATTTTGGAAAATCCTTTTAATGTTTAAGAACTTGTCACCGCAAATTAAAGCTTACGAATATGTTGGCGTCTTTAAAGTGGTAATTACCTTGGTATTGGATTTTATATATAAACTTGCAGATTTATAAGTAATGAATTATTTGAAAATCTTATTTTAACCTATTGTTCATCACAATGACATATTTTAATTTAAAGAATATTAAAAGATATAAACATTCCAAAACTTTAATTATATTTTGAAAAGTAAGAGAGTTTACTTTTACTTATTTTTCTTCATAGAAATTTTTAGATTAGAGGTAACTTTTTTGTATCTTAATACTTATAAAATTCTTATTAATCCTTTTGATATATATCAAATTAATCTTTTTTCTATATCTTTTCGTAATAATATTATTTCTTAATAATTGTGATGTACCTTGAATAACAAGGAAGAAACTTTACAAAATTATCTCCTGGTTCAAAATTCGCAAAATCATTCTTCTTTTTTAATGCTAACCGAGTAAGACATATTTAAGATCCTTTTGTTCTTGTATTTCAAAAATATATGCTAATTCCTTCCTTTCTAAACTACTTATCTTGAAGGCAAGGTAACCCCACCTTTAGAAAATGGCATAAGATGAAAAACTAAGGCTGTGTAAAACCAATTATAATTTCTTATGTAAATGTGAAAATGTAGTATCTGATTACTTTGTGAATATAAATAATATTTTATTTTTAGTTCTCGAGTATTTTACGAAACATTATTCTTTGATTTATTTAAAATATAATATATTATATTTCTAAAGTAATTAGTTATTTCTACCAGTCATTAGGAAATATTTTAACAAAAACCGGTGCTATCTCTATTCCTTCTTAATTTCGTTGCATATTTTAAATTTAAATATATTTTTTATATTATAATTATATACTTATAAATTAGAACAAATGTTACACATTTAACTTTCTTTTGCAGTCGTTCTTTCTATTCTTCAACTGTCAGGCTTTAGTATCCTTTTGTATCCATTTGTGAAGGAAATAAAACCACAAATTAATAATTTAAACAAACATGAAAATAAAATATTTTTTTTTTAAAAAAAAACTTTAATTTCAATTTATTCTTTAATATTTCGATAATTTTCACGTTAATTTCAAAATTTTTTTATATAAAATTAATTTATTCCACTTATAAAAAAAATATTATTTACATAATAACTCAAATTGTTTCATTATTAAAGCAATCTTTGCCAAATATGTAAAATTTGATTGATTAAATAACGAATATTGTCAATATAAAAAAAACTTTTTTTCCTCAATAATACTAAAATTCTTCTGTTGAAAAACGAGTTTCTTTAATTAATTGCAGTTTTTATATTTAACAAATTGCTTATTTAGTTTGCTCAAAGTTTGAGTTTCGGATTTGTTTTACTCATTTTTAGTAATATTTTGTTACAAAGTTGTTAATTTTTATATGATTATCTCAATGTTTATTATTTAATCAGTTTAAAAAATGGGTGGGGAATTATTTATAATCAGGAGACTGAAATTCGTCTTAAGGAGATTTACTGGGGTCGTACTCTTTGTATCTCATCCAGACGCCTGTAAACTTGGATGTTTTGCTTATAGTTATTACAACGGTTTTTGTATTTCATTCATTGTATAACCTCTTACGGATAATAGGAAGATCTTATTCCAATATATCTTACTAATTGCTGCGTAGTCTAATGCTGAATTGATAATAGTTACTTAAACTTAAAGAAGGAGATAATCAAATTATCTTACTTTTTTGACTCTTCTCTGAGGTTAAAACCATGCGCTCACGTTGATGTTTCCTTATTGATACAAAAAAATTTTACGACTTCAAAATTTTGGAGCCTTGATGATTTACTTTGATTTCAAAATCTCTTGACAAACTTTTTATCATCAGCTTAAAAGATTTTATTCGGAAATATGTTACAGCCATAAAAACCGGTTTCTACTCAAAATAGTTGGCCAAGTGTCAATGACAATGGAAAATATTTTAAAATTTGATTGATTAAATAACGAATATTGTCAATATAAAAAAAACTTTTTTTCCTCAATAATACTAAAATTCTTCTGTTGAAAAACGAGTTTCTTTAATTAATTGCAGTTTTTATATTTAACAAATTGCTTATTTAGTTTGCTCAAAGTTTGAGTTTCGGATTTGTTTTACTCATTTTTAGTAATATTTTGTTACAAAGTTGTTAATTTTTATATGATTATCTCAATGTTTATTATTTAATCAGTTTAAAAAATGGGTGGGGAATTATTATAAAAAAATTATTTTTAAATCTTTAAAATCTCATTGTTTTGTTTATTAGTTAACATATGTGTGAACTAGGGACTAAATTGTGATGGTCTTCCTTTTCAGAAGACTATGTTTTATATTATTAATTAAAATAATAGAAAGTTTTGTTGTGATTTAAAAGAAAATTTGTATATAAACTCCGAAACTAATATTAATTTTGTTGGAATATTCACTGGATAATGCACCAAAATTATTTACAATAAAGTTCGAAAAGTGGCATTCCTAATTTTTTATAATAATGTTCCCTTTTTTAAAAAACTTAAACAGAATATTGTTGAGTCCGTGAGGAATATTTGGAATGTTGATGTTTTTGTGCAGTGTTTGCATGTTTAAATGTTGTGTGTTGATTTGGGATTGTGCCTCTCGTAATCCGATGGATGATTAATATTTTAATTCTTATAAAATTAAATTAATTTATTTAAATCTAGATTTAATATTTTAATTTTTATTATTGTAAATTTTGAATAATTTTATTGATTTTATTTTTGTAAATTTGTAAATAATTAAAATCAGATTAATGTTTAAAAATGATTATATAGAGTTTTTTATTTTAGCCAATAAAATTTAATTTAAATATTTTATAATAAAATAATTTTCTTCAAGTTAGTTTAGATTATAATTAGAAATATTAAAATTTGAGTGATGGATTTAAGTAAAAGCAATACTATTGATCATCATAGAGATGATAAGAAATGTGAATGTAATAAATATTCGGTCAAGTGTGAGTTCTCTTATCACAGCCAAAAAGCCTATTAAAAATATATTTGACATAAAAGATTAATAATTCTAAAGTGATCAATAATCACTTAGATATAATTAGAAATTAAAATTATAATAAAGATTTCGAATCAATTTGCTATTACTATAGCACAAGTAAAAGTAAGAAGAATATAATTCAATCGAAATTGTTTTTTCGTCAATAACAATCACATAAAAAAGACAATATTAATCCGTTACTATCAAAAAAACATTGACTATTGATATATTCAACCCATAAAATAAAATTTTAATTTAAATAAAAATAAAAAGTCTTTCACGGGTACAATCGAAAATTAGAATTTGACAGGAAGCCGTGTCTCCGCGATATTTTAGAAAGAGACGAATTGTTTTTCATTTTGCATGTCCGTGGAAAAGTGCTTTTCATTTTATTGAACAAAATATTCAGCGGAATCCCATCTCGTCTACGCAATTCAAATGTGGCGATATCCCAACTGAGAAAATGATGAAATGCATCTTTATCTGCCGGAAAAACTTCGAGTGATAGCGCACTCTTTATCGATGTTATGATGAATTCAGGCACCAATTTTAAATTGGCTGAACAAATGACTTTCAGTTGTTCATCTTTATATTGGCTTTTAACTTCCTGTCCGAAATTTTCCCACATTTTTATTATTTTTGTCAATTTATTTCCATATATTTAAATCACCGTAAAATTATTTATTTAAATTGAATTAAGAGAACTCCTTTTTGAAAACTTTTATTTGACATTGAAATTAAAATTGAAAAATTGTGATTAAAACTCACATTTCAAAAAAATAACACACATACTCAACCAATCACAGTTCATTTTTACATATCAGACTTTAACACACATGCATTCAGACACTCACACCAACACACATATATACACAAACATACACTGAGGCGGAAAGCTTAACATAAAAAAAGAGGCTCACTATTTGTTCAATTATATTGTGATTACACAATTATACACAAACAGAACTCCACGAATCCATTTAAAAATCCATTTAAACACATACATAAACCCAATCGACTGCATTTCCAAATAATAATTCTTGAAATGATTTAATTAAACACAATGCATCGAATCGATGAACATTTGAATATGCAACGGAATTTAATGAAACTTGCCTTTGATCTTTGGAGAGATTATCGTTTTTTACGAAAGGTTTTTCATTTAAGAAATGATCAGATTCTTGTCTTTATTTATTATATATATATATATATATATTTTTTTTCTTTTCGTTAATTACTTTATTTAATTCAATTAAAGATTTATTTAATTATTTTAATTTATTAATTTAATTATATGTTTTATTTATGAATTTCTGAAACTGGCAAAAATGTTCGGTCAATCGGCAATTCTCCGCTCCAAGAATGTTCATTGAAACATTTCTTAGGTCAAATTTGAACGAAAATTACAATTCAAAAGGAACATCTGTCATTCACTGTAATCGTGTTGATTCGAGAATCTTGGGAGAACATTACATCTGACCAAATTAAAAGTTCATTTTATAATTCTGAATATTTACTGCATGTGATGGAATTGTTGATGTCTGAATTGTATCTTTGAGGAATCCTAAGATGTTGAAACAAGAAAAAACCATTATTGTAGGAAATATGAAAAACATAATGTTGTCAGATGAAATGAATGATGATCAGCGGCAATAAAATGAAATTATGAGTGATACCCAGAGGTAAATGATAGTTCTGATTGTAATTGAACAAAATTGTTACCTCATTATTTTTATTGATTTTGTTTACCTACATAAACTTTTGACATCATTGATTTTATTGATGTTTTTAGAAAACAATATGAAATGATATTGAAAATATAAGCTTCGCTTTCTTTTAATCCCCCGATCAAGATTTTTTGTTAACTCATTAAGTGACGCGGGGCATATTATAGCGTATATAGTAAGTAATTATTAATTCCCATGAGTTAATTACTGTAACGCCTCGTTACAACATATTTGCTTTTGTATATTAATTATATAAAACTTTTTATAATTAAATTAAATTTATGAACTTTGCTAATGTATATTTACATTTTAATTATAAATTAATTTGCTTTAAAGCGAAAATTAAATTCATGTTAAAGTAAATTAATTCATAAAAATTTTTAATTTTATGCGTTTTTTCATTTCAGGTTTCCTTGTGACTTCTTCGTTAACATCTAGCGGTCTATAGTTTCCACTCTTTGTAAAGATATTCTTCATTTTTTAGATCTGGTACATTGCTTTCCTTTCAATGAAAATTTCTCAAAAGATGGATGCTTCCATTTTATAAGAATTTTTACTATTTTCACAGTATTTTGTAAATTGTTTAATACATTACAAATGTATGAGACGAATTACCGTATTTTCCGTGTATAAGATCTCCTCTTATTTATGGGTGCGCATTTTTGGAAAAAAAATTAAAAAAAAGTACCTCAATTCATTCCAGAAAAAAATGAAATCTTTTGTGTTTGAGAAATATTTCAAATATTTACTTATTTTTGAAAATTCGCGTTAAATGTTCACTAAATTTTGACAAAAAATGGATCTAAAAGACGGAAAAATACGGTATATGGATTTTGAATTGCACGTTCTTCTTATGCGATCTGATAATGAGTTGGGTATCAAAATTTACTTTATCAAATTGAGTTATGGCTATATTGCAACATTTTACGGTAATGGAATTATTAGAATTAAGACATGAAGGATTATTGAAAGAATTTTGTATTTACATAAATATTTTAAAATGGTGATAGATTGCTTTTATAACTCAAAAACGTTATTAATTTCGACTGATCAACCATCGTCATTTATACGTAAGATATGATACAAAAGATATAAAAAAATAATTAAAATTGTTAAGAGAACTCACACATTTGACAGAACATTTATTACATTCACATTTCTTATCATCTCTATGATGATCAATAGTATTGCATTCAATATCACTCAATTTTCAATATCTCCCATTATAATCTGAACTATACTTGAGAAGATTATTTTATTTAAAAATATTTAATTTAAATTTTATTGGCTGAAATAAAATATTTCTATAGTCATTTTTAAACATTAATTTGATTTTAATTATTTAAAAATTTACAAAAATAAAATCAATAAATTTATTTAAAAGTTACAATAATAAAAATTAAAAATTTGAATATTAAATCTAAATTTAAATAAATTAGTTTCAGATTATAAGAAATTAAATATTGATAATCCATCTGGTTAGGGGAATCACAATTCCAAATCAACATACAACATAATTCATAAATATCCACACACCAAATATTCCTCACATCCTCCTCGATTTAAATGGCTTTAGCCATTCTACATTTCTGATCAAAATTCTACCATCTTCTGGCTCTAATTCATAACTTCTTTCATGTCTTCTGCTTTTTACTGTGGCTGGACCCATATATCGATCTTCTTCCTTTGTAGCAATTTCTATTTTTATCAACACTTTATCCCCTGTATGAAATATTCGTTTTGTCTCTATCATATTTTCGCTCTTTTCTTTCTTATTACAACTCTGTTTCTTAGTATCTTTCCACCAATGTCTTAGCTTCCTACCAAATATCATTTCTGCTGGTGAGATTCCTGTGGTAGCTTGAATTGTGCTGTTCATCATAAATTCTACTTCTGGCAAAATTTCCGTCCAATCTTTGTGGGCTTGATCTTTTATCCTTATGTTCATAGTATATCTAATCGTTCTAAATTGTGTTTCAATGATGTCATTGGTATTGTGATAATAAGGACTGGAGTAAATTATTTCTGCTTTAAATCTCTTCAGTGTGTCTTTGAAGATTGTCGATTCGAATGCTTTACCTCTTTCCACCTGGATCTCTTTTGATGGTTCGAATTTCCAAATCCATCTGTCCAGTAGTAACTTCCGAGCAGTTTTCTCATCTTGATGAATTACAGTATTTAGATTTATATACCTGCTAAATTGATCAATTATATCTAATATATATTGATATCCCTTTAAAGTCCTTTTAAATGGTCCGCAAAAATCCATATACAGCTTTTGAAATGGTTCATCAGCAAATTGTTTAATAAAACTTTCTTTCGTTTTTGTGGTTAAAGTCTTTCTTTTTTGACAGTTTATGCAACATTTTACAATTTCCTTAATTATCTCTCTCATATTAACCATATCAAAATCATCTTTCAAATAGTTATAAACCTTTTTAGTACCAGCATGGCATAGAATCTTGTGAGCGTCTTCCACGAATTGTGTCATTGTGGTTCTCGGAATCCAATATTTGTTATCTACTGTTATCACAATATTGTCTTTCAGTATCCATTTCTTTGTTCTTCCCATTCTAATATCTTCTATGATCTGATTTATTTCGTCATTATCTTTCTACCATTTGAACTCTTTTAATTCTTCGTCTAAAGCCAAGATTAGTGTTTTAATTTTTCCTTTCTTAGCTTCTTCGTGCATTGTTTGACACTGACTACATAATTAACAAGAATTTCTCGACATTGCATCTGCATTTGAGTGTTTTCCTCCTTTCTGATATTCCATTCTCATATCCAGACTTTTGAGTATTTTGCGTAATCTTTTAAAAATTTTCTGTAGTAATTTTTTAGACCCAAGAAACTTCTCAAATGTTTGATACATGAAGGGTTCTGAAATTTTTTAATGGCTCAATCTTTGTTTGATCAGTTTCTATACCATTCTCACTGACAATATATCCTAAAAATTTTGTTCTTTCTGTTAAAAATTGGCCCTTTTCTGGGTTACTTCTTAAACCTGCTTCTTTTACTTTTTCCAGTACATTTTTAATTCCTTGCATATGCTCTTCTTTACTTTTTGGAAAAAGCAAAATATCGTCCAAATATACTACTGCCTCTTTCCAATTTAAATTTCCTAGGACTGACCATTAGCTGTTGGAAAGTTGCTGGGGCTACTGCTATCCCAAACGGCATTCTTTTGAAACAATACTGTCCGTTCTTTGTTGAGAATGCTGTTTTAATCTTTGATTCTTCTTCCAACTCGACTTGGTAATACGCGTTCCCAAGATCAATTGTACTAAAATATTGTTCACCATTTAGTGTGTTCAGTATGTCATCTACATTTGGCATAGGAAACCCTGGCCTGACGGTAATTCTATTCAACTGGCGGAAGTCTACACACACTCGAATATCTTGTTTTTCCTTCTTCCATACACATACTAATGGGAAATTCCATGGTGAGCTACACTTTTCGATTATGTCATTTTCTTCGAAATTTTTAATAACATCATCCAATTTGTCATCAAAGTGTTTTGGTTGCCCATAAGGTTTTACTAGTATTGGATCCCGTGTATTTCTATTTTGTGTTTTGTCAATGATGTTTTCCCAATATCCCACTTATCAGCCATGAATACTGATTTATAATTTGCTAGAATCTTCATTAATTGCCCGTCAATTTGCTTGTCAAATATATCCATTATTCTTCTTAGTTTGTCCTCATCTGATGGGTTGTCTCTAATCACCAATATTTCTCCACCTCGAGGTATCTGTCTTTTCAGTTTTATTCCGAATTTATCCAAGAAATCTATACCTGCGATCATTTCGGGGTCTAGTTCTTTAACCACATAAAACACTATTAACTTTTGTGTTCCTGCAATAGCCATATTTAATTGAACGATTCCATAATTGATCAGTTCTGAATCATTTGCGCAATGAATACGTTTTTTTCGTTTCTCTTATTTTAATATCTTTCATGTTTTTAATTATCTCCGCTTTAATTACATTTACTCTTGCTCCAGTGTCCAAAAGTAAATGAACTTCTCTATCTTTCACGTAAAAATCCACACATGACGTCTTTTCAGTTCTTTATAATTTATCTTAAACTTTGATATCTTCAATATTTCCGTTTTACCATTTAGTTTCTTATCATCTTGAGTTGTCATACTATTACACTGTTGTATCTTTTATTTACAATATCTTCGCATTCAAGTTCGCTCATCTCTTGAGGAATATTTCCATCCGTAAAATCAAACATACAATCACACACACATTCATACATACAATCAAACATACATTTACATTGATTTTCTAATGAAGCACACTGATCACCTCTCCTTGTGATTGTGCGTCCTCGTTTCCCATGATTTCAACTTGTACCGTCTTTCTTTACTTCGGCGTTCGGTGGTTTTGGTGTTCTTCTTTTATTCTCCACAGTTTTCCAATCTTTTTCTTTCCTTGTATTATATGCTGCAATCGGTGAATTTCTTTTCTGTTTCCCGTATTCATACATCCTCATTTGTATGTTTTCGATCTCTTCTGCCCTTGTTACACCTCGAATCGCTATCTCTTGATCGACGTTATCACCGTCAATCATATTAGCATAGACCAAGTTTGATAGTTCTTTCTTACCAAACTTTTTCTCCACTAATTTTTCGATTATCTCTTCTGCTTTGCTGAACGCAAGTGACGGGTCACCGCAACCTACTCTTAACTCTATGAGATCTTTCATCAAATCCAAAATTGATTTCTCTTTTGAAAATGCTGCTCGCATTTTCTCTTCGCAAGTACTCCCTGGGGCCTTCTCGTATCTCAGAATCGCATCTGGAGTTAAGTAGGGTGTTACCAGTACGATTTTTCTCGCTTCTTATAATCCCATAATCTTTGAATAACTGTTAAAACTTATCATGAATTCTTTTAATTTGTGCTCCAATCCATCGAATGTTTCTGGACCTTTGATGTTCGTGGTGTGAAGTATTTATTTTTAATAAAATATGTCTGGTCAAATTTGCGATTATTTTTTTGTTTCTGAACAATTTGTGAAAGTCTTATGATTTCAATTTACTGAACGAATTTCGTTGATATCGAAATTTAAAATCGAATTTACTGTTTTTGAATCGACTGATTTAACTGAAATTTGAATTTATTTTTAATTAATAACGAAACATAATGAAGAAAATATCATGATGATCAATCTAAATAATATAAAATGGGTCCAGTATAAACTTCCCAGGCGCCATGACTCTGCTATCACCGTCCGGTCTTGACTTAGTTTCTGATTCATCAGTAACTTACTATCCAAATAGTCCTCCTTCGACTTTCAGATTGTTGATACACCTCTAAATCGAACTTGACATTGATTTAATTATATAAATTATTACATGTAACCTTTAATGTATTAAAAAAAATTAGGGGTGTAATTTTCACGATAATTTCGGCTGGAGATTCTAAATAATTAATGATAAAATCAACAATTTCTTTTCGAATTTCATATTTTGGATTATATTTCACTGAAATTAGTTGTACATATTTTTCATACATTATTATTCAGAAATTCTATCGAAAAAAAACTATCAACATTCCTTTTAATCGATATAATCCTTCTTTATTTATAGTAATTATAAATATTTTCTTTTTCGTAGATTTCTGTGGACAATCAATATAAATTACAAAGTAACATCTGTGAATAAATAAATAATCTCGAAAATGAGTAACTCGAGTCATTTTAATAAGGTTAGAAAATTTTCAGAATCTGTTCTTTTTGCAACTGTAATTTCTATTTCATCTAACTTTCGTAATTTCAGATAATTAATTCCTTTTTCCCCTAACAAAACTTACACTTAAAAAGATTGTTTTCCCTAAATGTTGTGGCGTCTGTCGAAATGACAGATTGCTCATTTGATTCTCTCGTATTGTTCTATTCATTAGGCAGATATATGTTTATACTTCTGGCATTCCTACTCAAAATTTTAAGTATCCTATTGTGATGTACTTCTTTCATATATTAAAATTGTATATAATATAAACAATTAATATACTATTATTCGATATGATTTTCTATTATAAGAATGGCTCTACTGTTCTCCATTAATTGAGTATTGATTTGTCAATATTAATTTTCATTTATTTATTTACTGAGTTTTTATTTAATCATTTTATTATCGAAAAACAAAACTTTGATGATAATAAACCTCTTCGTATATTTTTGACATTTTATTTATTTTAGTAAATAATAATTAATTAAAAAAATATTATTGGGATTATCTCTAATTATGGTTTAAATCAACAAAAAATACTAAAAAATAAAACTTTCAAAAACAAAACAAAAGTATTATAATATTTTTTTGTAATTTGAGGTGTAGAAAATGTATCTCTTTACACAACCAAAAACGATAGAATAAATGAAGCAAAATTAATTTCAAATAATTAAAAAAAAATTCTAAAACAAAATTTTTAATGAAAATTTCTTTATTAAAATTTGTTTCCCATTAAAATATTTTTTCATTGTGTTAAATTTTGTAAAAGGAGGAAAAAATTTAATTTTATACAACAATTATTAAAAAAATTAATTTTTAAAATAATGTAAAAGTTTCATTGGTTTTACTTGTTATATAATATTAAATCTTATAAAATATTTTATTATTTATAATATAATTTTTTTTTAAAATAAAAAAAAACATTTTTCAATCAAAATCATTTAAGTTTTGATTTCAAAAACTTTTTTCTGAATTGAATTCCATTTACAAATGCTGACTGTTTGGTTTAATATGACTTTGTGACTCTATTTACAAATGTGTCTATTGATAAAACCGTTATTTTGACTGAGGAATTATGTTAAAGAAATGCAGACCCTAAAAACATGATATCTATGTAAAAAAAGCATTGTTTGAACTGATATTTTTAAAAATTGTTTCTTTTCAATCAGGATTTTTACATTCAGAACAAAAGGCATATCAACAGATTCTGGTTGTTAGAGTTAGCCTTGCTCAAACACTAGCTGTAATCTTTATACAGTTCAAAATGTTGGCAAACAGTTACCGTCCAGCGCTTCAGCTAACAATTACTCTAAATGGCCAATAAAATGACCTCAAGTTGGTTGTAGTCCCTTCTTCACAACAATGCTAACTGCCATATGGCTGCAGTAACGAAAAATACAATTTTAAGTCTTGGATGGGAGGTTTTTCAGATTTTCATCTTTGTCATCTGCAGCACACTTTGGCTGTACAGCGCTTTAAGAAATAAAATGATATGAACTTCACATTATGAAGATTTGCATCGATGATATCATATCATCCAACTTAGAAAAGTTTTTCAAGGATGACATTCATAAGTTGAAATTACTTGGGGTATTAACCTTTTAAACTTTTTCTAAAATTTTTGAATAAATTTTCCTTTTTAAATTTGCTAAGAACTTTTGCATAAAACTAAGAGATTTATATATATATATATAATGCAAACAAAGGCCATTTTTGAATATTAAATTTATTCACAATACATACGCGTGTCACCATTTCGGCATCTTCAGTGCAATGAAATAAAGTGATTAATTGCTATTTATATAGTTGAAAAACTATTACATCATACGTCTCAAAAACATGTTTTTTTTCTTATTTTTTAAAAAAAGTATTTTAATGATATTTAAAAAACTTTAATATGATTAGATGCACGTATATGCATGGTTTATGATGCTTTATTAACAATGCTTCGGCAATAATCATTTCATAATTTGTGTCAAAAAATACTTTTTCATCGTATTGTTAAATTTAAAAAAGCAAGATATTTGCATCTCTAGATTTGATAAAGGAAATGGAGTGTACATTCAAAATAGATCTGATTATTAATAAAAAATGTATTCCATATTAAATACAGATAAATTTAATAAAATTTCTTGTAGAAAAAATTGTCTGCAAATCCCTTTAAAAGATGAACAGACTTTAACTAAAATGATTAATAGACTAGTTAAAAGTAATGATATTAATAATGAATTAAAAAATGGTTTTATAGTACAAGAATCGCAACCTTCGAAACTTTATGGTCTACCTAAGATTCATAAAGAAGGTATTCCAATGCGACCTGTTTTGTCTATGATTGGTAGTGCACAATATCAAGTTGCAAAAATTCTACAGAGATTATTAAAGCCTTTGGTTAATAATCCTCTAGAATCTAAAGAAGTTTTGAATTTGTTAATCGAAATTTGAATTGGAATATTGAATCAGACCGTGAAGTGATGGCTTCATTTGATATAGTAAATCTTTTCACCAATATTCCATTGAATGAAACCATTAATTTATGTTTTAAATTATGGGATAATTTTGTAGAAGATAAAACTAAGGTATTGAGTAGTAAAGCATTAAGAGAATTATTGGAATTCAGTACTAAAAATGTACCATTTATTTTTAATGAGGAATGGTTTATGAAAAGTGATGGAATCGCTATGGGTTCACCTTTAGCGCCTTTGATGGCTTTTATCTTTTTGCATAATTTAGAACAAAAGTTCAATAATTTTAATGGCGAATTACCTTTATTTTATACGAGATATGTTGATGGCACTTTTCTTATATTTAAAGGTGAAGATAATGTCTCATGCTTTTTAGAGTTTGTAAATGGTCTTCACCCTAATATTAAGTTTACCTTTAAATGGAAAATACTAATAAACTATCATTTTTAGATGTATTAATTGAAAGAATTAAAGATAAATATCAGACTCGAATATATCGAAAACCAACTGATACCAGTTTGTACAATTGTCCAAACAGTTTTTCTTACCCAAAATACAATAAGAACATGATTAAGGGTTTGGTACATAGAGTCTGGGGTTTAACATCAACCTTTGAGGTATTCGATAATGAAGTTGATGAACTTCATAATAGGCTTTCTTAAAATGGATTTAATAAAAAGTAATTAAATAAAATCACAAAAGATAGTGTTGAATCCATTTATTTAAAATCAAATAATACATCAAATATAACTTCGGGAAATGACATTGATAATCAAATGACTATCAATCTAAAATTACCGTACTCAGAGAGAGCAAAAGAGTTCAAACGAATTTTAGAACATCGAACACCTGTTGGCTTAAAATTGAGAGTAATCTTTGTAACTAATAAATTCCGGAACTATTTTTCATACAAATCAAAAACTCCTTTGTGTATTAAGGCAAATCTAGTTTATCAATTCAAATCTCACAAGTGCAAAGCCTTGTACATTGGAGACACAAGTCGTCATCTCCGCACTAGAATTTGTGAAAATACTCAATCGAGTAGAAATAGTTCGATATTGAGCCATATTAAAAGATGTAAAGGTAATCTTATGGATTACAATAAAGATTTTAAAGTGATTTTAAATAATTTTGACAAAAATTATGAAAGGATTATTGCCGAAGCATTGTTAATAAAGCATCATAAACCATGCTTAAACGTGAAAGGTGATTCATCTAATCATATTAAAGTTTTTTTAAATATCATTAAAATACTTTTTTTAAAAAAAAATAAGAAAAAAGAGTATGTTTTTGAGACGTATGATGTAATAGTTTTTCAACTATATAAATAGTAATTAATCACTTTATTTCATTGCACTGAAGATGCCGAAATGGTGAAACGCGTATGTATTTTTAATAAATTTAATATTCAAAAATGGCCTTTGTTTGCATTATTATTAAAAATGTCATTATCAATTCTATATATATATATATATATATAGTCTTGTGAACGCAAGTTTAGTATTTCGAAAATATAATTTGATAAAAGCTTTTTTTATACAACTATTGGACATGTTTCGATGTTTACATACATCATCATCAGCAATTTTCGGATATTTAGTATATGAATATTGAATTGTTTGAATAACACAATTTTAATAGATACATTTACTTTAAAAGGTATATTAGGGATTTTATATTATTATTTATTAAAGTAAAATTTTTAATTAAAATATTTTTGCCATAATTACCCAATAATACTTTAATTTTTCACCGGTGTCCTGAACAAAGTTCACATACGCCTCGGAATCAATCTTGGTACCATATGGCAGTGCTTTTACATTAAAACGTTTGTTGTTGGTAAAGGTTACGTAAACAAGAGATTTTTTATCAGTCATTGGCGATGGCTTTATCACTTTTGCTGGAACAGCATTAGAAGGAATCGAAACTTTGTGATCTTCTTTCTTTCCTCTACCTTAAAAAAAGACCCATGTCTCATCCTCGATCGCTATGTTGGAATATGCTTCATCACCCATCAGTGAAATTACATGGCGTACATGCTTTAATCCTTTCATCGTCGATTAATGAAGGCCTGCCATTTCTTGATGAATCGTCGAAGGACGTCCGCTTTTCTTTTTTTAAAATCAGTCAACCATTGTTGAATAGTTTTCAGTGCTGGGTGATTTGCGTCTTCCCATGCCTGCTGAAGAATTTCTGAAGTAGAGAATCCTCTTTTACTTTGAGTTAGAACAAAAAAAACGTTGGAAACATTTATGACAGTCTGAATAATATTCAGTCCAAATTTGGTTAAATTTGGTAAAATATTAGTGTGTTTTTAAAGACCACCTGAGGACTTTTGGGACAGCCTACGTATATATATATATATATATATATATATATATATATAT
>MQRK01255110.1:29243-40242 GCA_001938485.1 Girardia tigrina
ATATATATATATATATATATATATGTGTGTGTGTGTATCCATGAAATTTAGAAAGCTGTTTTTGAAGGCCTTTTATTCAATCAATTTTCTTCACGATGACAATTAATGATTATGTAAAAATATGATCGAAAAAAACTTTTTAAGATCCCAAAATGGGAAAAACGGAAAATTCGGAATTCCCGAACAATATTAATTGCAAGATATCTACTTATAAATGATAAGTAGATTAAATTAATTTTCAATGTGTTTTTTTTAATTAAAATTTTTAAACTTTTAAATTTTTTAAATTTTAAAAACTTTGTTGGTAAAGTAGAGTTCTGTCTGCATAAAGAATGGATAAAAAATTATTATTTTTGATTTATTAGTTACTTATTACAAGACTGTTTTGTTACACAAATTCCATGGACAAATTATACTGACCAACAGCAGTGGCTACTCATTATTTGTACAAAACAAGAGCAGCGCTATCGCTCTTCTCCGCATTGTTGGCATACGACGGATGAAGTGCGATAGCGCTTCGCCACACTCAAACGGTTAATGAAATACTTTTTCAAATTTCCAGGGAAGGAAATTTTATTTATAAAAAAATTATTATAATATTTAAATAAATTTTATTTAAAAAAATTTTATTTGTAAAAAAACTTAAATTATAAAAAAAGATTTAAAATAATTTTTGAATGAATTATATAATTTTTAATGTAATTTAAAATTTTAATACATTAATTTATTTTGTACTTTTTTAAAAATGTGTAAATTTAATTTTAACGAATTAGAATCTTTATAATTAATAATTTTTATTAACAGTTATTTCATTTATTGAAAATAATTAGTATGAACTCAGAAATGTATTGATCAAGAAAAATGTCGAATAGTGAATGCGCTTGTGATATTAATAAATGTTTAAAAACACATATTGATGTTGTTAATATACTCAATTAATTATTTTGTCTTGCAATTTAAGAAGATTGGTACTTTTTACAATACAAAAAAGTTAATTACAGATAATAGAAGTTTTACATAATAAACTGTTTATTTTTTTTAATAATTTTAAAATCAAGTTATCGAAGCTTTGAACACAACAAATACTTCTTCATAGGTACAGATATTTTATATATGAAAATTATAATATGATATTTCTTTTATAAATATTTTACAGTTAAATTATACATGAAAATTATAGTATTACTACATTATATTTACCTACAGTAATCGGCATATTTGTAAAGATGGAAAACATCAACGCTAGGAGCACAATGCCGTTATTATTTTCTAATCATAGATTACTGTTTCCGCATAATTTGCGGTTATGAATCTGGCTTAATGAATCTCAATGATTGTTGTATTGGAAATGGAGGAGACTGTATTTTATGTTTGGCTCTTAATTACAGAGATAGTTTAATATTGTAGATTGTGAGAGAAATGTTTTGCGGTATTAGAAATTTCGTTAATGCAAAATTTGTTAAACCTGGTTTGATTATATTATATTATATTTCATATAATCTCTAGTTCTCTATTGGCACGCATTGTGGATATATATTAACAATTATACAAATAAAAATTCCCTTGGGAGATTTCGAGGCATAAATTATGATTACTTTAAATGGAAAATAAAAATTTACTCCAAAATCAGAATTTTCATTATAGAAAGTTAATTAATTATAAAATTATTAGGAACTTAGTGAATAAAACTATTAATAATGAGTATTGATGTTTCCAAAAAATTCCCTTGTTGGGTTTATGATTAATGTTTCCAATAATATTTTAAATTACATTTTAAATCTTATGTTATTATATAATTTTTAAAAATTTTATAAAAAAATAACTTAATATAAATTAAATAAATTCCTACAACAAAAATAAAAAGATTTTAACGGATTAATGTCAAATTAACAAAATATTAAGCAAAAAAATCAATTCAAAACGGAACCGAAATGAGCATATAAAATACTATAATTTGATTGAAAATTACTAATTAAAATTAAACATTAAAATAAATTTAATTTAAAATCAAAAAATTGTTAAAAAACGTAAATTCTTTGAAAACTGTTTGCGTTTATTAAGTTTAAAAATGAAAATTAAGAAAGGAGACTTCCGTAACTTTAAATAAATTTTACAAAGACTTGTCTCTCTTTGTCAGTGTATAGAAGAATAAGTTTATTTGAGACAAAATAATTTTTCACTGTTTCTCAGACTTAAAAACTTCTTAGCTTTGAAACTTTAAAAATATTAATTGAATTATTTTTTTTATTTTTATTTCAAAATAAGATTTTATAATAATACCCTACAAATGTTTTCCTAAATTTAAAGATATGAAAATTTTGCTAAAATGAAAATATCACATTTACTTTAATCAGAAATTATTATTAATATCTAAAATGTATCGAAAGTTATTTCCGATTTTTGATGTTTATTTGTCTATTTTTTGATACTAAATAAAGATATTTTATATGCTTGTGTTATATACTATTTAAAATGTCTTAGAACGCCCTATTCAATATTCATTAAATAGGTAATTCATTATTTATTGAATTTCGTAACCTCTAATTTCTACAAAACTACGAGCAGCAATAAAGAATATATTAAGTTGAAGGTGACAATGTAGTCTCAGGTCATACTGCTCAAAATTAGTTGAAAAAGTTCAACAACAGCCGCACTGACCTCAGAGATAAGTTGCACTTAGGCCAACTTAATGGAGGAAGAAAAAGGAAAGGTTTAGATATAAACAAAGAAACAAAACGTATGAAAACCATATTCTCTGAATGAGTGCTAAATCGGAATTGGACATATTTAGTCCAGCTCCACCACAAGTTTTTATAGAATCATATACTTTTTTTTATTTACCCCAAAGATAGTATTAGGGGTTATAATAAATCTCATATAGAGTTTGATATTATCGGTAGTGAGGATGAATACATTGATATGAATAATATAATACTTACCATTAAAATAAAAGCAGTTGATGAATCAGGAAAAGACATTACTGTTGGGATTACAATTTTAACACCGAGCAATTACCTCTATCATTGCTTATTTAAAGATATGACCTTGTTTCTCAATAATACAAAGATTGAGGACACTAATGACAGTTATTATCAAACGGCTATCATTGAGACTACATTAAATTTAAGTTCAGATACGAAGAATACGTGTCTCATGTCCATGGGGTATGGTGAGGCAACTGAAAAAGTCAAATGGTTGCAGAAATCAGCCTTGATGAGATTATGCGCACCGTTAAATCTTGACGTTTTTGAGCAGCCAAAATATCTCATACCAAATGTTAATATAACAATCAAGATTCATCGAAATGAAAGTAAAGTTATCTTTCAATATGAAAAGAGTGGTACTGAAACAGAGATTAAGTCTCAAATATATATTGAGAGTGCAAAGTTATTAATACGACGTGTTCCTACAACAGAATCAGTAAGATTGGATCATATTATGGGTCTGGATAATCAAAATGCTATGTATCCCATTCGAAAAGCAAGAATTGTTCAGTTTTCAATTCCTAAAGGATCATATGGTGAATACAAGGACAATCTATTTAGTGATGAATGTTTACCAAAATTTGTATTGGTAACATTTCAAGATAGTAACAAAGTTAGTGGAGATTACGTATGATATTGCTCAGCATTTGATAACTGTAATATTAGCTCCATAACCCTATCTCGAGGAATTGATTATAGAGATTCATATAAAATTGACTTTGAAAAGAATGATTTTACTGAAGCATACTACAAGTCAATATTAAACTCGTGAATAAAAATATTAATAATGGAATCACTATGGATGATTTCAAAACAAAATACTCTTACTTTACATTTGTTTTGGAACCTGATTTTGATGTTGATCAAATACAAATGCCACGAACAGGCAATTTAAAATTGGATTTAGGATTCCATAACTCATTAGATAAAACAAGTACAATGTATGTATATGGAGTATTTGATAGTGAGATACAAATACGAAAAGATGGAATAGTTATTGTATAAACACAGTATTAAAACTGTAAATAGGAATTACGAACAGAAATAATATATGAAGTAAGTTGTATCTAAACCTTTTATATTTACATATATAGTACATATCAGATTGAAAAAGCACTGAAAGGATATCCTCAATTCCGTGGAGTATTTTCGTTGGATAAAGTTCCAGATTATCTACTCGATGGAGGATATGTAACTAGTACTCAGACTGCTAATTTACCAGGAGAACACTGCATTGCAGTACATGTGACTTCAGATCTTATTCGAGTATTCGATCCCCTTGGGATGTATCACCCATCAACGTTGGTGACAAAATTGGAACGAATGCAACAACCTGTCATATATAATGATGTAATGTATCAAAGTCCACTAACATTTCTTTGTGGAAATTATTGTATAGACTGGTTTAAACGTCAATTGTTATAAACAAAGTTGCTATGTTAATAAATTGTTATTGTTGAAAAATGTCTATCTTCTTTATTTATTTTGAGAGATTTATGGATAATAATGATGAGTACATGATTAAAGAGTTGTGTATAATGTCTGTGGACAATATGCTTAATTCATTACATTATGTATTTCAGTAAGTTAAATTAGTGTTGCAAATGTAATATAATGTGTGGGTGCAATTTCTAGACATAAAAAGCATTGCTGTTCAAACAGAGCACAAAGAACAAATGCTTATTTAACATTACATCATCATAAATTGACATGGGAAGAACACAATACCAAGTTTTGTCAGGATTGCTTAATGCGAAACATTCGATCACGATGTAATTTAGCTTTATAATTTCTATGTCAAGGATAATGATGATGGACGAAAGGAAAAGTTGATAAAGTCTTTATTTCCTGATCTGAGAATATGCGCATATAAATGTGACAAACTAAAAGCGATACCAAAAAACATTGCTTGTATATATCGTGAACATGGTTCACATCGTGCTTATAAAATTTGTTTAGCGTTGTGCCAAAATTATATTTCAATGAAATAAATGTTTATTAAATGTGTCATTTATTGTTTGTTTTAATGTATCACTGTAAATAAATAAAAAATTGAATAAAATGAACTCTCACAAGGTAAGTAGATGTCGACCCCCCGGGGGGGGGGGTCTTGTAGTGTAGAAAGCCTATGCATGTTTTATGTATTCCATAGGTTTTTATGTATAATATTAAGGTTATGTCAAATGGATACGGTAACCAAGGTGCTTTGATAGTTGATGCCTAGATGATTATTTCATTAGATGATTATGCAGATGTTATGTATAATGTCTATGCACGTTTTAAGTACAACAGGAGTTTTTACATATAATATAAAAGGTTATTGTTGTTGATGAGGTACATTAGGCGATTTATGAGGTATTGTTTGATGGTAAACAACATACATAAAACACATGGGTTTCATATATATATATATATACGAAAAGATTTTTGAGCATTTTTTTGAGAATTTCAGAAATGTTCTAAAAAATAAATTTATCAGCATTTTTCGAAAATGTTGATGTGGAATCTGAATGTGCGTATATGGGTTTCTATTCAAGTGCATCAGCACTTTTTTGAAATTCTGCTTCCTTGTACCTCTAAAATCGATGTGCATTTTGTGTAAATTTGCACATTATGTTAATTATAGGAAAAAGTAATCAATATATGAAAATTCGAATTGCACATTCAGATAGAGAACCAAAATGTGCATCAAACACATGATATCGATTTTTGGCACAAGCACTTTTAAAAAATTTTATGTATTGATTTTTGCACTTTGGCACATGTGCAACTTTAAAAGCACTGTGTTAACACATTAAAAAAATGTGCGGCACAATGTGCACTATCGATTTGCACTTTTAAATTATCGATTAGCACATCTGGGCACGGTGCAATTATCGATTAGCACTTTTTCTACGGTTGCTAGAAAAAGGGTCACGGTTGCTATGGATACGGTAACCGTTACCATGGTTACAACCGCCTTGACTCACTATATCCGTTGCTAAAAAAAAATGTCCTTTGGTGACTGTTGCTATGGTAACGGAAACCGTTGCTAAGGAACCGGGAACCAATGAGAAACGTTGCTAGGGTACCAAGGACCAATCAGAAGCGTTGCCAAGTGAATTGGAACCGTTGTTAAGGTAACCGCGACCGTTGCTATGGTAGCCGCGATCGTTGCTATGGCAACATGTAACCTCCCAACCTGGGGGAGGTGAGGGAGTAGCCCCATTTTTCTCCTACTGACTTTTATTAGATTCCAAATTTACTCAAATATACAAGAAAAGAAAATTTTATCGATTTTATATCTGTTATTGATTTTTTTATGGATCAAAAAGATTAATAATGTAGTAAAATAGACATAGTAAAAAATAGTAAAGTATACAATAAAATTATTAGTAAATTATATTTTGAATTTTATCAAAATAAAAAAATGATGTTAATATTTTGATATTTTGATCATTGATGATATATTAACATATTGATATATATTTTGATCATTAGCAATTTATTAAAATAAATATTTTGCTTAACAAACAAATCAAATTAAACAAATAAAACAAAAATAATAACAAATTATTCATCACGAAAAAAATGAATTACATATAAGAGGTAAATATGCATTCACTAAATTTAGAATTAAGGAAAATAGTAAACAATTAATGATGAAGAATGTAACTGAATTGAAGGATAAACAACATAATCTTATTAAGAATAGAAGTATTGATCAAATATCTAAGAAACTCTTGACATGTCATGGTTGTCAGCCGGATAATATTATGAGTTAATAAAGTTGGTCATTTTCTCCACGCTGTGCTATCAATGATTGACCCCGTGCAATATAGGGTCTCATTTATTTCTAAAGAATTCAAGGTCTGGAATAACTATGAGTTCAAATATTTCATTATAAATGGAATGCATAATGACTCTAAAAGTATACTCACATTTGATGTTTCCAGTTTTTCACGAATATGCCAATCGATTGGATTAGTGAGCATTCACAATCGAGTCGATCGAGTAAGGTCCCTGATCATTAAGTGCATTATAAGAACATAATGTTGTCTGTTCCAAAGGATCAGTTTTTTAATCTTTTGAAGGGCTTTGATCAAAATTATGAGTTGTAATTATGGAAATACTTATTGATAACATTCAAAGTAAGACAATTTCAATTCTTAAAATATATAATTAAATAAAAAAACTTTGCCATTAATATAAATCATATCTTTATAAATTATAATCCTTTTTTTAATTTTACCATTCGAAATAACATTCCCAAAACATTTTAGGAACAAATTATTATTACTGATTATAATTAATGAAACATCGAAACATTTAAATTGATCATGTTCCAAAATAAGTTTGGACTAAATTATTTTTCAATATATCAAATAATCGTTCACAAGACTCAATATTATATGTTTAATATATTATAAGTTATCATTTAAATATTTTAACCAAATTTGAGAGAAATAAATTCACCCTTAAACAACTGTTTTCACGAAAAATCTTGTTTGTAAAAATGTGATAAAAAAGAATAAATTTAACTAAAAAAATAGTAATATATGGATGTAATTCAAACCTATTCAAACTAAATTTAAGAACTACCTTTTATAATTACTATATATTAATAATACGTTATTATTTTCCTACTGAATAATTATAGATGATCAGTTTCTTTAAAATTTTTTCTTTAATTTAAGTTAATAATTATTGTAATTTAAAATTTCTAAATCTAAATGTCACTAGAAGGATATTTCCAGACGAGTTTTTAAGAATATTTAAGGAAGAACTTATATATTTTTATCTCGTGAAGAACGATGGAAGAATGTAAGTATAGAAAGATCAATATACACCTTTATAATACATTAAAAAATAAAATAGGGGTAAACGACAATTTCAAGTAATAAAATTCAACTGTAATTAATCAACAACAAGTAAAATGGTGTATAAAAGACTCCATTTGCATCAATCCATAGTAAGGATGGTTCAAATAAATATTATTTCGTAGATTAGTAAATCACAAATAATAATTAAATTTATAATTTATATTTAATTAAAAGTTGAATATTTGAGAATTCAAAACTTTAATTCATAATTCCATAAAATCAACATCTATTGAGCCATCTTCCTTCTAGTGGCTTTTCTGTAATGTTGGATTTCCATATTGCCTTAACTCCAGATCATAATTATAAATTATATAAGATTTTGTTCTACCTTTTCAAAAATAATAATATGTTACAAAGAGTAAAAAATAAATAAATGAATATTTCAAATTTAATAAATTATTATTGTTAATGTATACTTATATATATATATATATATATATATATATATATATATATATGAATTCTTTTATTTATACCAGTCAGTTACTTGGGACTAATACCGTTTGGGGAGCAATTTTTAATCTATCACCTCCAAACGGTTGGCACCAAGCAACCTTTTCTAAATAAAAATATATATAATAATTATAATGATTCATAAATATATATTGATCTCTATCACATTATTTTAAATAAATCAATAAAAATTTCAATTTTTAAAACTAAATAAAACTGACAAATAAATTAATTAACTTGACGACGATAAAGCGGACAGCAACAAATTTTTTCAACGCCAACATATCCTCACAATTATAACGATCTCAAGACAATAACTCTCTCTACTACAAGAAATATCTCAACGGTAACAATATCCTCAACGACTATTAATATATTCCAAGTACGAATCCAAAAACTAATTTATAATCCGAAAACGGTATCTGGTCGATTGATCGCATACAAATTGGTCGGTTCATATTCACCGGTTAAAATTAACCGGGCTGTCATTGATATAAAATATTCTATAAAACCTAAAATTATCAACATATTAGAATAAAAACAAAATCTTTACACCAACACAGAAACATATAATGACATTTTTATCACAAAGATGTTTGTCCTTACCATAGGCGCCCATAGAAATTTTTCCAGGAGGTGGGCAAAACTCAGCAATTTATTCAATTTTGTTCTCATCAAATTCAAAATTATAAAAAAAATCACATTAATAAACAACAACATACACAATAAACAGCATTACAAAGAAAATATTCGAATTGATTGTTATAAGAACAGGCATGTTTTTTCTAAGGTATTTGTAATAGAATATTGTTCCTAAATAAGTTTTTGTAAACCATTTATTTTTCCGGCCATCACAAAGCAAAAATCTATGAAAATAATCTTTAATTCCTTGTCATTCATTTATTTGATTAATCAATTTTCGAAATAGAATTTTTGGAATGTATTTTTTCTCAACTTATTTATCTAATATATATTTTTAGATTTTAGCAGCTAATATCGTTCTAGCATCCAATTATTAATTTCCAATTTCTTAGTAAAATATTTTTTTTAATTTTTTTAAAATATTATTTGTCCAGGGGGGGGCGAGTGCCCTAGCTTGCCTTCCCCTGTGGGTGCCCATGGTTCTTATTACGAATATGACAGATGAGCTAGTGCACGCAAGTAGACTAACACTTCAATGACTATTAACTAACTCAGTGATACTTGTAACATGCTGCAGGTAATTGGCTTTCTGTTTCTGCATGTCAACCCTGATACCTTTCAGGAAGGTCCAAATGTTAGGGTGATGACACTGAAATAGAGACTGTAATCTATGATGAAATCCCTCGGTGATATTTGTGGTTTGGACTTAACCACTATTGGCTGCATTTTTATTCCATATTTAGAGAATAAATAACGGTATAATAATTTTAATCTTTTAATTTTAATTTTTTTCGTAATAATTTTTATAAAAATAATAATAAAAATCGACATTTAGGGGTACCCATAATAATAATTTAGAAGAGGAAATTTATGCTCAAATCGTTAAATAATGTTTACAAACATTTAAACAAGATTTAAGAATAAAAATTTAAATATAAAAAAATGAACATTAACGTGATAAAAGTAAATACTTAAATAAATTACTATCACAAAAAAATATTACAAAAAAATCATTTTTTATTATAAATTAATTTTTAATAATATTTTAAGAGAAAAGTGTAAATTTATTTTAATAGACGAATTTTTAATTGACTTCTCCATCAATTTATCAGTAATTATGAGACTTGATATCACATTAAAGTGATTATAGATAATTTGTGGTATTTTCCTATTTTAATAATATCCCAACAATTTTCTCCGGTTTGGACAGTTTGAACTGTTTGATTGGCAATCCTTATCATGCCAAGGAAATCAATACTAAATATTATAAATTATTATTTTATGATACATTATCTTTTCTTAAATTCCATTTCAAAATAATTATTAATTCTATTTGAGTCTGGAAAAAATAAAATATTAAAGAATTTATAAAAAGCAAACACGAAATTTATGTATTAGATTGTCTTTAAAGTTATGTTACAGCTATGAAAAATTATTAAAACAACTTATTAAAATAACTACTAATTAACAATAATTTTTCCATTCTATATAGTAGTTTATGGCTTAAAACTTATTTCAACGACTAAAAAAATAAAATTTGCAACTAATTATGGCTTCTTTTATCGACAAATAAATTATCATTTGGCAACAAAATAAATAATTTTTAACAACAAAATAGATAAAATTCAGCAACAAATTGATTTTATTATATCGACAAGTTAAACCCTAAACACGAACAGTTGCCGAATCGGTCACCTACAAAATTTCAAATCTTACTCCCCATTTTAATATAATAGGAAAAACTGTGAAACTTTGTGACTTTACCTAACTTTTTATGCTCTTTCAAATGCTGTATTAAAAATTAATGTGTTTGTTTTGCGCTTTGACTTGAACGTGGTATGAATTTAAAATAACACTGGCGTCCAGAAAGGACGAATCAGTCACTTTATTAAATACAACAAACAAAGGATTTCATATGTAAATATTGTCAAAATAATGGACAAGTACAGGGTGCGGCAGCTATTTGAGAACACGTAATATAGACACCATATCTTTTTGTGTGTTATAATTACATAATTTTATTTTTGCTGGTAGACATGGCAGAAGCTACTCTTACGA
>MQRK01255110.1:70490-84250 GCA_001938485.1 Girardia tigrina
CCCTTATGTGATAAATTGTCTTGCGTGAAGGTGGAGGAGTTTGAAAGGCTTTTTGCCAAGCTGTGCGCACATGCTCGGCATTTTCCAATTTCCAATACTGCTTTAATATCCACTTTCTTCGCTCTGTATTGTAATTATTTGCCATTGTTCACAGTTCAGGGTTCCTGTAAATAAAAAACAAATTTATAAAATGTATTACGTTTTTAAGACATGAGTATGTAACATAGAATAAGAGTTCAGTAATATTTTCTATAATTTATATCTAAACGTGATTGTGAAGGCGAAACAGATAATGAAGCAACTGTAACCATACTTTTGGCCCACCCTGTATATTATTTTATTTTCTTAATTTATTATTTTAAAGGGTGGCCCAAAATTTAGGCAATGAACGTAATGAATCAATTTTCCTTCAAAATTACTTTTAATATGTTCCCCTTTGCTTCGAGCTTCTTTATTTGACTCTAGTACGTGAGGTAGGATTTTTCAATCTTTCACAGTTTTCAGCATTTTCATTTTACCATTATTTCATTTAAAATTTATTCAACCAACGTGGTTGAATCAATTTATAAATGCAAAATAACAATGGAACTTCATCATCATATATTTATCGTTGAGTAATAAAATTTAAGTAGGATGGATGTAAACAAGACCATAAGAGCTTTTAAAAGGAAGTTTTGATTGTCTCACTGTATCCAATATTCAATGGTATCACAATCAATTGATAAATTTTGACGTACATAAAGTGTTGCCGATGAAACAGATAATCCGGGGATGCAATTCTCAAAGTCGCTCAAGAAAACTCAAGAAAAGTCGTTATCAGTTATTCATTCAAGGAATTAAAGTGTTTGAAAATAAATGGGTTCGAATATTGTATTAGGTTGTAGCAAAATAAATGAAGTTTTTTTCATTAATTATTAAACATCATTCGAAAGCTTTTTTATACCTTTTTCTAAAAACTATTGTTTCAATGATATTTTGATTTTTTTAATATCAATAATTTTAATTAAAGATGTCGAAACTTTATTTTTGCAATATTTTATTCTACAAGTAAAAGCTATAGTCTAATGCAGCTCAAACAGCCAGAAACATTAATGAAATATGAGACAACGGAAACATGAACGAATGCACATTATAACGCTTGTATAAAAAGTTTCACTCCCATCGGCGATCAACAATGACCAATTGAAGTTTCACGGAAAATTCGATCCATGGACTCGATTTAATTAAAGATATTTATAATTCAAAAAACTTTCGTCAAAATATATTGTGATTAATTTCGACAGATCGACCGTCATCATCAGACTGTTTATATATCAAAGCAATGTTTATGTAATCATTATATCAAGGTCTATAGATCTTGGATACTTTCGTCTACGTACGCTAAATGTAATGAAAGTATTGATAAGTTAATGAATTTACTTCATAAAAATGGATATTCCAAATCGATAGTTGAAAAATTAGCTCATGAAACTGTTGATAAATTAATTAAATCGGAAAATGAAAAATCAAATATAATAAATAGCGACAAAAACAAAAATGTGATAAAACAATAATTATGATAATATTGGTTTTGTTTTGACTGTTCCCTACTCTGAGGGTTTCAGGAAATTCAAAAACTCTATTTTGAAACATGATGAAAATAATTTATTAAATTTAAAAATTGTATCTAGATCATGTAAGATAGGAAGTTTGTTTAGTAGTAAATCTATCACTCCAACTGGGTTATGTTCCAATTTAGTTTATCAATATAAATATAATGGGTGTAACGCCACATACACCGAAGAGACTTGTCGTCATCTCTGTAAACTGATTCAGGAACATAATCACAGGGAAAGTGATAGCAATATTGCTAATTAGAGTGTCCGTACTTCCAATAATAATATGTTCAAACCTGAAAACCAAATTGATCAAACGATAGTAGGTCTTTGATCAATTTGGTTTTTTTGATGTAAAAATATATCAAAAATCGACGTATAAACGAGGAACTGTAATCCTGATTCGAACAATAATTACAGTCGAAATATTTTCGTTAATGTTTGAAAAAAACAAGAAAAAATAACGTCGCTTTTTGCCGAAAATGAGACAATGTTAACTTCAATATCTGAGGGTTTTTAAATCGCTTCTTTATCTTCTTTCTTGTCTTCAACAACTAGGATTTGATACGTTGAAAGGCGAAATGAAGAAATCGTCCACAACAAAAAAATTATCCTTGTCTTCAGAAACTTTGATTTGATACGTCGAAAGGCGAAATCGAAAGAATTTCCACAGCAAAAGGCTGATAACGAAAATAAATTGTCAACAGTTAATACACCCGTTCTCATTTTTTTATGTAGCGGAGGCATTTAGATAAATACCTATATAAAATGAATTATAAAAATTAATGAATATATAATGTAAAAATAAACAAACCAATAAGAATGGATGTCGTGTGCATTTGCTTAGATTCTAAATCATAAAGATATATAAAAATATATAAATAATAAATGCACATACAAACAAAATTGAAAGCACACACGATACATACCCACAACACACACACAAAAACTTTATACACGCGGACATACACACATAATTTATAAGCATTATAATAGAGTAAAAGGCCTTTAGTTAAAGTTTAAATTTTAAGTAAAATTTATTTTAGATTTTTTCTGGGATCGACGAAAATGTGCTTATAAATCTTTGGAATTTTTTTAATCTAAAACACGTGCCAAATTGCTTTCTATCTACATCGACTTACGTACCATATTTTTAATATTTATTATATTTATCTATGCTAATAAATCAAAAATGCAAAAAAATACATGAATTCAACACAAAATTTTATTTATTTATATTATACATACATATAGATTTTTATTTAAACACAATTAAATCAAAAAAAGAAAAATCTGCAATAAGAAATTCCAAATCCAAAAAAAATATTCTTTCCCAAAAGACCACATAAGGAAATTGTCATTCCTTGACATCTGTCTTTTGTTCGACCTGGGAAATGGATTTTGAAGAAAGTAATAATTTTGAAAAAATTCAATTTCATTTACTTTTCTGTCGTTCGGAATCGTTGGATATACAACGTCGCTACAGTGTTGCACAATCCGCTCTGCGATAAGGGATCAGTTAAAAAAAATCATCCATTTTTATATCCTATGATGCGCTGCTGATGTCTGATAATGTAAAATTGGTTATAAATAAATCAATAAATATATATATTTATAATTATTGATTTATATTATTATTCATCAGAATTTTTAGTAAATGCTTATTTTGCATTATTAAATGAGAATTGGTGTAATTAATATTGATTTTTTTATTGATTGCTATTATGATAGCAATTCTATGGAAATGTACTTATAATTTTACATACTTTAATTCTTGTTTTTCTCCATTTTTTAGTCTTCTTTTCTCTTGAACAACTTCTTGAAGTTTTCTCTTGAGCTTCTTCTTTTTCTTTATGATAAAAATAATCTTCTTCTTTCAGACAAAATAACTCAAATAAATAAAATAAATAAAAATAAAATAATCTACAAATCACATCTCTAAAGGTTTGAACATTATCACATACAAAGAGGTATTACAAAAAACTGAAAGTGAAGGAATTCTGCACAAATAAAACAAAGAGTAGAAATAAAGTAAAAAAGAAATCGAATCATATTAACTCTTTGTCACTCGCGAAATAAGTAGGGCATTACATTGCTCAACATAAGAAGAACTGCTTGAATAGTAAAGTTGATGTAAGTAATTTTAAGATTTTGTGTTCACAATTTGATAATTACTGTGTGAGGGTGATGTGTGAAGCATTGTTGATCAAATCTTTTGATCCTAAAATCAATGTCCAAACACCATCTTCAACTTTATTGAAAGTATTTTCATGATTTAAATGACATAATGATTACATAAACATTGCTTTGATATATAAACGCGAGTATATCATTGTTAATTCAGTCTGATGATGACGGTTGATCCGTCGAAATTAATCACAATATATTTTGACGAAATTTTTTTGACTTTTAAAAATTCATAATCGTCATTTTTTAAATATTTATATTTATAATTGTTTAGAAAAATTTTTGATTTTAGATATTTTCTTATTTTAAAAATTCTTTATAAAAATTAATTATTTCAACAATTTTAAGAGTGATCTGACCCTCATAGGCCGATTGAGGCACTTTGAATGGCGATATGTAACAACAGGGCAATAGAGAGGCTGTAGGGATGATCATTAATAAATATTAAAAAATATCATTTTCATACAAAAGTTTAAGTGAATAAATTTCTATGAGCATGACTGTTATATGTGGGCTGTTTTTAAGTGAGTAGGGGAAAAATGCGGGTTCTCCCTAACCCCCCCGGGGGGGGTCGTCCTAAGTTACCGTGGTTGCCATGATCGCGACCGTTGCCATGGTAACCGTGACCGTTGCTAGGGTGATCGCGACCGTTGCCATGGTAACCGTGACCGTTGCTAGGGTGATCGCGATCGTTGCCATGGTAACCCCGCGTGGCAACTGGTTACGTAACCATGGCAACCACGGTAACTTAGGACAACCCCCGGGGGGGGTGAGGGAGAACCGCATTTTTCCCCTACTTAAGTAAGTCAATTTTAAGCCATACTTTAACTGTACTTTCAAAATTTCAACAAACTTTTCTAAAATAAAAGTTTTTCATTGATATTCCATATTTACTTTTTTCCATGGATTCTTTCTTTGATTCTAATGTATCTATTTCTCACTACCACCTGAACCTTATTTATTTTAGCTACCATCCCTATAAAGGTAAGAACAAATGAAATCTTGAACATTATTATCTTAGCTGAACTAAAACTTTTATCAACTTTGGCTCAAAGATAGTTTAAAAGTCACTAAGGTTATAAAGTTCACTTTTAGCCTAGGCTGTTGTATCTCAGAGGATGATTTGAGATCAGATTTATGGTTACTGTTGTTAGGAGTTAAGGATTTTGAATAATATTTTGGATTTTTAAAAAAAATTTTGTTTTATCCCATTTCACAGGAGACTGAGTCGACCAGCAGTCATATAATTTATATAACAAATCTTGATAATTTTGATCTTTTAAACTTTTTGCTATATTTTTCAGGAATTTTATTTTATTAACATTTTTTTCAAATTCAGAAAAGTTTTGAGTTAACCAATGAGTCAATATCACATTTTTTTGCTAACTTCAAAACTTTCAGAAGTGCTTTTGTCAATGAGCAATTATGATCGATTTAAACAAATCGATTGAAAGCAATAATTTTTATAAAAAAACATTAAACGTCTAAAAATTTAGGTGTCTAAATTAATTTTATAGTCTTTTTGTGGTAATTAATCGAAATTGAATCGGTAATTTTTCAATATTACGATTTTATTTGTCTTAACACATTCCAAAATTTCATTCATCATGAAATCATCGAGATTTCTTTTTTCCACAAATTTCCGTTTTGGAAAATTCAACAAATATTTATTAAAAAAAATACAATATTTAAAAAAACAAAAAATATCCATTTTTCCAAAAAAATGTTTTCCAAAACTAGTTTTGCAATTTTGGCATCTTCAGTTGACTAATTGAAATTTCAAATTTAAGTCCTTTTTATATAGCGGTAATAAAAAGAACTCCTTCAATTTTTAAATTGAGAGTAATTTTTTCCACAAATAAAGTTTCTGGTTTCTTTTCTAATAAATCAAAAACTCCATTGAGTGGGCAGGCAAATATAGTATATCAGTTTAAATGTCACAAATGCGAAGCCTTGTACATTGCAGAGACAAATAGTCATCTTCGAACTAGAATTGCTGAACATACTCAATCGAGTCGAAACAGTTCCATTCTCAATCATATATTGAATTATAGGGATCGAGAAAATATAGGGAGTGATAAGGAATTTAATATTTTATGTAAAAATTTTGACAATTATAAGTAGAGGATAATCAATGAAGCATTGTTAATTAAGCATTATAAACCATGCTTAAATGTTCAGTGATTCCTCAAATTATATTAAAATATTTTAATTCTTAGTTTTTTGTTTTCTGTTTCTTCTAATTTGACAATACAAAATGATTTAGTTTTTTTTCTTTTTTTTTGAATAAAAATTTTAAAAAAAATTTGAATATTGATTTTTTAGAAGTTTTTTCTTAATTTTTTAATTAATTTTTTAAATTAAAGTAAATAAAAAAGCCTTAAATTGTGTAATATTGCGTAACAGTCTACCGCTATATAAAAAGGACTTAAAGCTGAAATTTCAATTAGTCAACTGAAGATGCCAATATGGTGAAACTAGTTTTGGAAAATAAATTTTTTGAAAAATAGCTATTTTTTGTTTTATTAAGCCGGTTGCCATTGGAATTAATCGAAAAGTATAATTTTTAAAAAATATATAAAATTAAATACAAAATTAATACATAAAGTAATTAATGCTCAAGTAAGGGTCAAAGACAATCGCAACGCGAATAGAGGCGCCTAATAAATATTAAAGGAGGCGCTAGGAAAAATGTGTTCATGAAGAGGATAATGGGTGTAAAGAGTTTGAGATACACTGATTTAAATGATAAAATTTTTAAGCAAACAATTAAGAATGATATTTTAGTGTTATACAGAAAAAAGAGTTTCAAAATTAAATATTAAGTTTAAAATATTTTGTAATTTTATTAATTAATTGAAATATTTAATGAAATCGATCATATTTCATAATTCAAGTGACTCTCAAGTAAAAATCTTCTTTGCCGATCACACCGATCATACAAATAACACACACGTACATACACACTTGTCCTCGTAAATGTCTGTTTGAGTAACCTGACAACAGAAACAAAAAATATAAAGTAAAAAAATAATTTAATATAATAAAATTATGAAGAATATGATTGGACAATGGCTGAATGTTCACTTAAAAGTAATAACAAAATTTCGATTTAAAGAAAAAATGGAAAAATAACAAAATTTTTTAAATCAAATGAAAATAGAATTAAATATTAAAATGAAAATATATTTTTTTCAAATAAAACACGAACACTAAATTTTGACATTTAACGGTTGCCATTTGTTTAAACAAGCGGCTTATTTATAATATAACAAGTGGAATGTCATGATTGACAGTTTATATAATTGACATTAATAAATTGTTTGTTTAAATTGTTCGAGGAATAACAAGTAACATATGAGTGTGGGAAATAAGTTACATTCTGTTTTATGTTTTATTTTTCAAAATTAATTTAAAAAATATAAATAAAATTTGTCATAATTCAGACAAATTGGATGTTTGAATTGTAGAAAAATGTCGGAAAGAAATGATTTATTTTATTGTTTCAACAAGTGTGATAAGTTTAACTTCATATTTTTATACTTATAGCCTAAGTAACGTTTTAATATTAAATATAGAGTTTTTCACAAAAAAAATCTCGTTTTTTTTAAATATCAATGCATATTTGTGTGAATGCACACTTTGCACTAAAAGTAACTCTCACATTTACATTAAAATTATTAAATATTAACTTGACTATATTGACGGAAGTGTTTTAATTAACTATTTCTGTTTATCGGTTTTGACGAAATTTTAATTTTCTTCAAATCAAGATGACAAAATTCAAGCTGGTGAAGGAGACGCATCGTTTAAAACAGCACTTGGTAGATATAGTCGACTTGGATAGTAATTATTTGTAAAGAGCCATTTGTTCAACATTTGCAATATCTTTACACTTTAATCTTATTATTGTGTTAAAAGTTTTTGTCTTGACTTAATGAAAAGGGGAAAATTTTGATAATTTAAGCGTATCGACAAAAAACGGGGTTTATTTGAACACCATGTTGCGGCAGCAGCGCAGTGGAAGCGCTTTTATCATTTGTTTCTTTCCTACGGGTCGTTAAAAAGGGGAGATTTTCGTTTGTATTATTTTATTATATTTATTATTATTTTTTTATTATTATTTTTATCATTATTATTATTATTTATGAGTCAATAGTATTTATAGTTTTATAAAGTATTACCTGTCCCATGGTCGAATAGTTGGTGATTAAACCGGCTACCTCACCCAGAGCAACCTAGATGAAGAGGTCTGTAGACACCTAGTAGTATGAAAAATAAAAGGGCGGATGAGCTCCTTGGAGCAAACGGCCATTCAAACCTGGAGAGGAGATAGGCGCCACCAGGTTCATTACCTACTGAAACACTCAAAAAATTTGCAAAACCCAAGTCATATGCTTGAGCATAATTGAGTGCTCTCACGGCCCAACGGCTACGGTACCAAAAAAAATATTATTTAAATATAAATACATATAAAACATACGCAGGATATTGCTGCAAATTTGGCCGAAATTTTTCTAGAAATTCTGCCGATAGAATTCGTTGAGATTGATTTCTTTGATTTCACAGTCGCGAATGAAGACGCACTCGTTCTCGTCCTCCAACAATTCATTGATTATCACCTAATAGGTCCATTGGTTCAACGGTCACGAGTGACGGGTCCAATTGTCGACCGATGACCAATAATAACGACGATTGAGTGTATTTGTGGTCGAATAAAGTCACCTCGCGAGAAAAATATATTCTGCCAATCGTCTCGCGACTTCCGATGAATATTGATTGCGAATTTGCGGGCAGATTTTCAACGCCAGTAATAATGATGTAACTCCATTGATAGTTTGTTTCAAGTTTTGCTTTTCCTTTTCGTGATTCGTTATGACTTTCTTTAGATTCAAATGAAACAGAAATGCACTGGCTGGTTGGAATTCGGCAAATGATTCTTACACGTTTTTCACCAATTCGAATTGATCGGCCTCAGCCAGGATTTTTAGCTCTTGTTTCGCGATACTGTAAGAAAATGGATATTGTACGATTTATAATGGGCAGTTCTTTCTCGAGTAAATTAATTTTCTGAGCTGTTGGTGTTAAGAAGCAAATGTAATTCATGTAAAGGAGATTTTCTTTGATATAATTAATTGTTTCGCAAAGATAAACTTTCAGTAAAAGAAAAATAAATTCAACAAACATATTTACATACACACACATATATATATATAAATATATAATATATATAATATTTTTCTGAAAAGCATGTTTGTTTGTCTGTTTGTCGGTCACGCTTTTCAATGTGAAATCGCGGAGGAACCCGAGTGAATATATTTAAGGACTTGATCAATCTGGATAGTCCGCATCAATACAAATCTGTCGATACAAGCCTTTGCCAAAAGACGCCTGGAAGCCGATGAAATCAATCGAAAATCGTACAAGTCGTTAAATGGTTAAATTAACACAGATTTCGAATTATGATGATTCTGATGATTTCTACAAGGCATTTCACGAAACTTTTTATGAAAGTACTAATAAAATACTAATTTATTTGATAAAAGATGAACTTTATCGCGTATACACTAATTATTTTGCTAAAAATCAATTTTGTAGAAATTACAAATTTTCGTTATTAAGAAATAGTATCAACAAATAAAATGCAAAATTGTGGAAGAAGCAAACGTGGTCAATCTGGATAGTCCGCATCAATCAATTTGCGAAATTTCGATATCATCTGATTCAGGGTTTGTTGTTAAAGCTCAATTTTTACTATAATCATATATATGCTGATAAAAAAAACAAAAAACTGTCCCTAAAAGACATCACATATGAAGGTGAGGTGGAGCAGAATTTTGTGAGGGAGGAGGTTTTGGGAAATGTGACGTTAAGTTAAAATGCTGAAGTATTTAATGAAAGAATTCTATGACGAAGTGTGACGATGGGGGATGGAGGTTAGGTTTTTTGTGACGAAATTTGACGTGGGGTGGGGGGGAAATCTGCTAAAATAGTGTGACATCATTTATGGACAGCCATAAATGCGAAATAGTGGAGGAACAGTCAGTAAATCCGCGTAATGTTGAGATAACTCTGTATAGTCAGCATTGAAACGGTCTGTACAGATCATTTACTGAAAGGCTCTAGGAGCCGATTTAACTGACTGACTGTTAAATCAACACAGAATTCGAAACAATAAATAATAAATTATAATAAATACGATTTAAAAATTAAAACAGCCGAAAATTCAGCTCCCCCGTCATAAATGTTGGGTCTTTTCTAGTATAAATATATTTATATTCATTTTACTTTTCTTCACTCTTACAAACATTTTTTTCAAAAGAAAAATTAAAACGGAATATTATTCAAAACAAAAGAAACTATTTAAAACGAAAACGAACACACCCTATGTAAGAAATAATTTTGATATTCTGTGCGCTCAGTTTAATAATTATTGAGAGAAAGTGGCCTGTGAAGTATTGTATATCAGGTCAATAGATCATAACTTAATGTGTAAACGGGTCTCTTGAAAAATTTATTAAGTGTTTTTAGGTGACACAATTTTAAATCGATTACATAACCACTGCTTGTCTATTGAAACAGATTTAAAATTCCTCATTTCTTTATGACCTGACGATGATCGTTATGCTCTTTGATAACAAAATTTCTTTCTGCAAATGACGTATTAATGTTTTTAAAAATAAAATGTCATATTTTTTAATTATTTGAATATATAATATCATTTATATTTTTTACTTTAATACTATTAACTATTTAATTTGGTTTTCTGAATACAATATATATATATATATATATATATATATATATATATATATATAGTTACATAATAAACACTACATTAAAAATTATATTTGTTTATTTCTTTTTCCAAAATAAAATGATGAAATTTTTGTTACAATAAAAAAAATAATATAATAAACCAATAGTAAAATATAATCAATCATTCATGCTCTAAATAAATATTTATGGGATTTTAGATAACGTTTCTTTTTCATTATTTTTAATTTTGCATGTTTGATTGATATTTTGTTTCCTGATTTGATAATTTCCCATGAGGATTCTTGACTTTTTATGTCGAGTCTCAATATGGTTGACGTAAAATTGTATTTTAAAATAACTATTTTTTTAACTTCAATTTTGGTTAATTATAAATTTTTGAAATTTATTTATTTATATATGTATTAATAGTTTTCGAAATAAAAATTGACGTCATATTTTAATTTAATATTTTTAATCAAATTTCCGTTTAGAAATTTCAGCTAATAAGATATGGTAAAAGCAGAACAAGAAGATAATTATCAAAAGAAAATTAATAAAATAAATTAAAATTAAAAATATTATAACAGAACAAATTAAAAATTATACGAATCATTTTTCATAAATAACAAAATTTAATTTATTATGATGAAAAGATGTATATTAATAATAGTCTCTTTTAATCTATATATTATTAATATTTATTTAGAAATAATTCTTATTTTAAGATTATTTATGATAAATATTTGTGTATTTGTACAATTCTTTTTTAATATATTTTATTATTTCATTTTAATTTACTTGTTTTACGGGTTTTAAACTTAATCTTTTATTTTTTATTCATTTGCTAAAAGCTTTTACCTTAAGAAAAAAATATTTAAAGAAAATTATTAATCTTCATAGAGAAAATATTAAAAAAAACTTGTGTTTATTATTTCTATTTAATTTTTTTATCAATTATTTTTTTATCAATTTTTATCAATTATTTTTTATTTATGGCGATAGATCACAGTCGAAATATTTAAATGACGAAAAAAATAACTGATGCGGCAAAGATTATTATTTATTCAGATGTGAAGAATTTTTTAACTTTTTGCTAATAAATTTATTAATTAAATTTCTCAAATAAAACTCAACAAAATCGTTTTTAACAAAATTAATCTACAAACTACAAGAAACTTTAATGTAAAATAAGTGATTGTCTTGGAAATAAAAAAGATGAAAAAAATTAAAAATATAACTTTCAAAGAATCAAGCAAAAAGTTTTTATTTGAAGGTTATTAGGTGATAAAAGATATTATTTGAAAATATTGATTTTGGTTACTTTTCTTTGATTGCAGTCTTAAAATGATCAAAAATGAAAAAGATGAAAATTAATGGTTTAAAAAATGTTTTGAAGACGCTAGTAATGATAGTTTCCTTTTAAATCCCCCCAACACAAAGATTTAATTCCTCTTTCTTTTGGACCTTAGCCGTTGGGCCGTGGGTGTATTACGATTATCGGCTTTGGAGAATGTAACTTATGGCTAAAATTATTTGCTGTCGGATCTGTTTTGCTCCGCATTGTTGTAAAAAATTCCTTTTTCATTGCATATAACAATGTATTTCAAAAATACTTCAATTTTCTTGCGTTTTACGAACAAATCTCAGGAAGGTTAACAATTTGCGTAATTTATTTGATGTAAAGAAAATCTCCATCTGTCTTCTAAATAGTTTTTAAACGTCAAACTATATCCTTTAATGCAAGATTTTTCTAATATCCGTCTAACCATTTACTGAGGATATCATAATCTTCATGAATATAACATATCTTTTTGTTTTTACCACATTTTTGTCTTTCAGAAAATAAAATTGCATAATTGACATAAGCTAAACGTTGGTTTTACTATTTTTTATGACCGTTCCAATTTAACAAAACTTAGATTTTAAGTATTAGACCAAATAAATGATTTTGTTTAAAAACAAGTTGAAATATAATTTCTGAGAGTATATATATATATATATCGCTGGCGACAGCTGTATATATTGGAATTAGGACAGAATTTTCTGTAAAACCGTATATTTAAGTTACACGTTATGCATTACCTGTTTAATAAAGCTCCTTTCAATCTAAACATCGTCTGTACTTCATAATACCTCCAAAAGCTTCTGTTTTGTCCCTAAACAAATAGTTAAGAATACAAAATATAGATATTATTCACTATTTTCAGTGATTGATTTCAGACGAAATAGTTATCATACAAAAACTCAACAATCGCCTCTCTCTTTTTGACCTACCTGTTTTTGAAAATTTCTTATAAAATCGATATAACTTTTATTCGTTATTTCAACCAATTATATATACAAAACGCTATTGCTGTCTCAGAAGATGAAAAGTCATTCTAAGAAAATACATTTTAATATCATTTTAATAGACGAAATGAGGTAAAAATTGTCAAAAACTTATTGCTGACCAAAAGCATCAACCCCTCTTATACTGATATTGAAAGTTGCGTCATTCTAAGAAATTTTTAAGATCATCTTTTTTGTCAATTAGTCCGAGCTTGATTTTTTTGGAAGCTTTTCTGATTGTTATATAATTACTTCTATCGCCTAAGACAGCAAATGAATGTGTTTTATTGTTTTGCTCGGGTAGATAACCACGAATATTTGAACAATAACAGTAATTTGATCATTTAAGCTAAAGAAAAGGTTTAAAAAAGTTATTATTATTTGTTATGCATGTAAAACACCTGAAAATATGTCTATCTTAAAGACTAGAAAAAGACCAATCATATATGACAGAAATTGTAAATAGAAGACTGACTATTTTCAATAAGATTGTGTCCAAGTTTTTAAAGCGAAAATTATGTTAGATTATTTGAAAAAAAATTTACAGGAAGATAACTTCAAGGGGAGCTCCAGCAAATATTTAGACGAGTCGTGAACACTCGTAAAATTTTACTCTGAATATAAAACATTATCGTCTGAATGACCCCTTTACTTACCAAATCGAAATTAGGATCTGGTCAATCGCCACTTTAGTGTCAAAAAATGTACATCAAATGTCCCTGTTCGGGCGTTATCTTTTGGGATCTGTGTTACCCTCCTCCCCGTGGTAGATCCTGGGAAACTAGATGGGTTAAAGTCCGTCTCTATGCGAATGTGGTAACGAAACTTACAGGGCTAGCAATCCTGTCTGTGGATATGAAGAACGCTTTCAAAACCCAAACAAGGGGTCTG
>MQRK01255110.1:112009-122292 GCA_001938485.1 Girardia tigrina
TATATATATTTAAATATAATTTGAAAATTGATTATAAAAAACTGAATTATTTTGTAATTTGGAATAATTAGATTTTTATTTTTTTCAATTTTATTTTTGACAAATTGTGAATATGAGGGGTAAATTTAAATTTGCATTTCGCAAAAATAGTTCATTATTTTTTTAATTTGAAAGTTTACGAAAAGTTAATAAATACAAAAGTTTAAAATTAAAATAAAGAAAATCATAAAAATTAAATACTTACTTAAAAATAAAAATATTTTTACAGTCATAACAATTGATATATTTTAATAAAAGTTATGAAATAACTTTAAAATAGGTAATAAACGGATTAAATTTTATAATATTTGAAAAAAATATTTTTTTTAATAAAAGGCTTATAGTAAATTTAAATTAATTAGTTTTAGGATAAAATTTTGTAAAAATTTTTAGTTTGCATGTAAAAATTATTTTATTAATTTAACGTTTTAAAATTCCTTAAATTTTTAAAATGGAATAGGAAGAAAAAATTTAATAGATTAATTTTTGGTGAAATAATTGAATTTAACAAGAAATTTGTTTAAATATGTGAATTATTGTCATTAATAAAAATTTTGGGGTTGAATTATGAGTATGGAATCTGATAATAATGAAAGTGGCATAAACGTTACTTACAAGGTAGACAAAGTTTATTATAAATTTGCAACTTTTTGAAATATAAAAAAGATATAAAAAATTCTGAGTTTTTTCGGCCTATTTATTGTAATCAAAAATAGAATTTGGGGTTTATATTGGGCAAAAAATATTTGAATTAGATAAATACATTTCTAATGTTTGAAAAAATTGGTGATTTCACAAATTTTGAAAATTTGATTATTGTTGTTTGATGCAAAAAAATTGTTTTTCATTAAAAAAATTCACAATATTAACTTTACAATGCTATCATAAAATATATTTCGATTTTTGGACGAACACATATATGGATCTGCGTTATATTTGCTAGAGGATTGCCAAAGTGTAGAGAAGTCTCATGAAAAACTATTGGACGGCATCAGTCTCTGTTGGAGGATTCGAGTCTAATGAAACAGCCATTAAAGATAAGAAATACGATAAAGGTGAATTGAAATTCGTGATGCACGTCAAGAGAGAAAGGGTAGACAATTTTAATGAAATCCACAAATGTGCGAAAATTATTAGTGATGTCGACAATGAAGATCTGCATCCGATCGCTACGAGAGACAATATAACAGCTAACGGTGGTAGACCATTTAGCTCACCTTATTACCTAGGGACACCTCATCGAAGCAAAAATTATATGGCAGTGACTGATGGGGAATGTTTTACCTGTGACTTTGAATGACATTGAGAATCTAAGTTACCAGACGAAAAGAAGAATAAAATGCATGAAGGATCACAGCTAGAAGTCATAAAAGTTAAAAACAAAATGTCTACTAACAATAAAATTGCACAATGTGGTAAAAGAGATCAATTTTAACAGGATAATACATATAAATAGAGTGAAAGGTTCTTGGCAGAGACGTCTTCAACTAAATATAGAGGCAGATTGTCAACTGATTAGTTTATTAATCTAAGCGGAGCATGAATTTCGTGAGATTAGAGAATCAGATTGTTACTTAAAGAAGTATTATTTGATATTATATATGTTTTTATATGTGTTATCAATACTTAGTTTTTATTGAATAATTTTTTAAATGTGCATTTTTGAATGTTGAAACGAGAAAAGGTTTTACTAATAAATCTAAAGTTACAATCATTAAGATATACATGCAGTCAATTTTCAACTTTTGGAAAATCTTCTAATTTCAAAAAATCTTTTGAACTTTTTAATTTTATGTCGAAATTACAAACTATTTTTACAAAAAACTATGTTTGTATAAACCAAATATTGTAAATAAATTATCAATAATGAATATTTCATTAGAATTTAAAAAATAATGGCAAATCCTTAGAGAATACATTCAAACAACATTCAAAATTTTAAAATTTTTATTATTAAAACATGTGATTAATTTCGACGAATCACCCGTCATCATCAGACAAAACAAATAATGATCAAAACAACGTATATATATGTAAGCAATGATTGTGTAATCAATTCATGTAATCACTTTTTAATTAAAAATTTTAAATAAATTGGTTGAGATTGTCGCTTGAACATTTATTTTAGGATTGTGGGTCCTGATAAATAAAGCTTCACCCGCAACTCTCTCATAATAGTTTGCAAACCTTGAAAACAGAATCTTAAAATTATTTATCTCAAAACTACTTTTACATATCTTTCTATGTTCAGCAATATTACTATTACCATAAGTTCGACCGTGTTCTTGGATTCGTTTGTAGAGATGACGAGACGTCTCTCCAATTTATGTGGAATCTCACCCATTACAAGATTATTGATAAACTAAATCTGAACACAGGCCAAACGAGTAACAGATTTATTTCTAAACATACTTTCAACTTTGTATGTTTGAGAAACAATTTTTAATCCTAGTAAATCCTAGTAATCATTGCTTCCATATGTATACGTTGTTTTGATCATTATTTGTTTTGTCTGATGATGACGGGTAATCTGTCGAGATTAATCACATGTTTTAAAAATAAAAACTTTAAAAATTTTGAATGGTGTTTGAATATTTCATTATTTAAAAGATTTTCGGAAAATTTAAATCCATCCGATATTAATATAAATATATTTTGACTTTGAAATTTTACATCAATAATAAATTTTAAAAGCTAAATCTATTTTTGAAATATTTTTGCATAAAATAAAATGTAAATACGGATAATCGAAAAAATATTTTTGTTTTAATACTACTCAAATTCATATTGGAATAAAGTTATCTTTCAGACGAATATCGCTTTGAATAGTCTATGGGTCAAAATGGAAAATCGATCTTAAGACTTAGTACCGAGTAATTATTATAAGACTGTTTAAACTGAACACTGAAATTGCCAGAGAGTGTAATGATTCGGGGCTGTGATACAAGCAAAAGACTTGGCAGTCTTCACTTTATAGAAGACACTATAAACTCTGCAAAGTATACCGAGATATTAACAGAAAGTCTCATCCCATCTATTATTCAAGATTTTGATACAATAAAGATTTTATTTTTCAACAAGATGAAGCACATTGTCATGAATCTAAGTTTTAAAATACTTGAATGATCAAAAGTAATATTTCCTTTTGGAAATTGCATTTTGGAAACCCAGATTTATGTTTTAAAGAGAATATTTAGTCAATTCTGAAAAACGAAGTGCAAAACAAACGTCCTAAAAATAAAATTGTTTTGAAGAATATGAATATATATTTTGGAAATATGAGATAGTTTTCCCATTGATAAATGTCAGAATTTATATAAAACGATGAATAGAAGAATGAAATATGTCACAAAAGCAAAGGGCGATGTTATAAGATTTGAAATAGTAGGTGTCAAAATTCTTGCTAATTGAAAAGCAGATGTCTGAATTCTTTTGAATTAGAGAAAAAGTTTTTAAATGCAAATAAGATTGTTATTATTTAAATTTTTATTTGATTTCTTCAAATTATTTTAGAATTGTCATTAGATTTGTGAGGAATGTTTTGACTTGTTTGTTATTTTATATTTTGAATGTAGTATGTTGATTCGGATTGTCTCTCCTACCCAAATTGATGATTGGTATTTTTTTGATTCCTACTAATTAAAAATAATTTAATTTAATTTTAAAGTAAAAAGATTTTAAATATTTTTGAATGCAATATTTAATTTTCATCGTAATTTAAAATTTTAATATATTAATTTAGTTTATCTTTTTTTAAATGTTTATATTTAATTTTGACCTTGTGAGGAATATTTGAATGTTTGATGTTTTGTGTTTAAATGTTGTGTGTTGATTGAGGATTGTGCCTCTCCTACCCAGATGGATGATTAATATTTTAATTCTTATTATCTAAAAATATGTAATGTTTAAATTTATTTTTAGTTTGAAATAATTTTAAAATTTTAAATTAGTTAATTAATTTTTATAATATTTAATAAATAAATCAAATTAATATTTTTTAAATAATTAATATTCCTTTTAATTATTATCCAATAAGTTTTGAGTAAATATTTTAATAAAATATTTATTTCCCCGTTTGCTAAAAGAATAATGAGAATTAATTCAGTAATCAATTTCGTTTAGAATGCAAATGTACGAAAGTTTTGACAAAGATTGTCTTGAGGACAATCAAAGTTGTTGTTTAAATAAAAATATAAAAAGTCAAAGTGTTTTTAATAGACCTATTAGAAATTTCATAATTAATTAATATTAATAAATATTTTTCATTTATTTTAAAAAAATAAGATAAAGCTCAGAAAAATATTAATCAAGAAAAATGTCGAATAGTGAAAGTGTATTGAATAATTGTTGTAATGACAATTTTGTTTGTGATATTAATAAATTTTCAAAAAGTCATATTGATATTATTAATAAGATTTTCTGAAAATATCAAATTAATTCATCAATAATACAAGTACTTATTTTTTATAATTTAAAATTTTTAATAAAAATTATTTTCAGTATCTCAATACATATAAATTTGAGTAGTAGTAGAAATACTTTCTTTTATTAAAATAAGATTTTTCAGGAATGTTAATTTTATGACTATAATAATTGCTTTATATATTCTTTTTATATTACACACATATTATATATATATATTGACTTTTGTGAACATTGATTTAATATTTGTGAAAAATAATTTAGTTAAAGCTTTTTAAAGACAGTATCGAATGTTCATACTTCATCATCAACAATTGTAGTTTATAAAATATTTTAATACACATTTAAATATTTTGTTTTAACAAATGTTATTATTTTTAAAAAGCTTAAGTGAAAAATAGTAGACTTAAAACATTTTTTCTCAAACTGTAATTGAATATTATGAGTTCTAGATTTACCAGTTTACAATTAAAAATTTTAAATATAATATTACTTATAAAAACAAAAATATTTAAATCTATACTTAAGTCTTTTACAAATTATAATTGTCGATGGTAAGTTATGAAACTTCGAAACATTCTCAATAATCAATTTCTTAAACAAGCTGTAACTAAATTATTACGGCATCATCTGATGTGGAATAATTTCAGATTAAAAGTCATTATATAGCATTATTTAATCTTTTTTTATAAAATACTTTTTATTAAATATTTATTTTTCGGTAACCCATATAATGTTGCTGGTTGAGACCCTTGGCTTAAAAACTCCTTTTCAAATGTTGGATTTAAATCCTTACTTGTAATGTATGAGTTTACTAAATCATTTAATTGTTTTTCGTTTTTCAAAAAGATTGGAATGATGTTTTTATTCAATTTAATTTTGGAAAACTTGTCAGTTTTTATCAACTAAAACATTTTATCAATGTACTCAGATTTATTTTGAATGTATACTCCTTTACCTTTGTCAAATTTCTAAATACATTTATCGTTGCTTTTCTCAAACAAACATTTTACTATTCTTTCCTCTTTTAATTTCATTTTACTATTTTTAAACAAATAATTTTCAGTCATCTTTTTTATATCATTTTTTAATTTGGAATTTTTCTTCTTCTTTATTTCTAAATTTATTGTTTTATATAAATTTTCAATCTTTGATTTGAAATTCAACTGATCAATTTTAATTTTTATCCGAATTTTAAAATATCAGAATCAGATGAAGTTCAAAGATAATTAGAATTGTTAATAATCGTATTTTTTACATTAAAATTATTTGATGTAAATAAATTTCCTAGACTATTAAATTTTTTTTTAATTTTTTATTACGATTTTTTAATTTATATATCATTTATATATAAAAATAATATTAAAATTATTTTAAAATATTATAAATGCGTATGTTTAATAAAGTTATTTAAACAAAAGATTAATGGAAAATTGCAAATTAATTTCGATTTTGCATCAATAAATTAAGTGTAGCAAAATAAAATCTAAAGCCATTGAAAATATTTTTATAAAGAAATGGTTTCTGATCCGCTTTTTACAACAATAAAGATCTCCAAGATTATCTCATTTGTGTTCCTATTTGGGAAATTATCAATGAAAGGAATCTCTCAATTACTTTTATTTTATTGTTCAGAAATTAAAATAAAAATTATTATTTAAATGTTAAAAATAAATTGAAAATTCTAATTTTTTTATCAATTGAATTTTGGCAAATTTTTCATTTTGAAAATTTTATTGATTTTCTAAAATAAATGAATTTCTGTAAAATACAGATAATTATTATAGATAAAAAAATAGAAAATAGAGGAAGAAATTAAGTGAAAATTTAGAAAACAAATATTTAGAATTACTTATCTCAAATTATTTGTTTTGAGAAAAAATGTTTATTTACTTGTTACCTTACTTACTTGGTAATAAAATATATAATCCTGATACCGAACACAAATTTGATAAACATTTGAATGTTTCTTTTACCTAAAAATATTTAATTGCCAATTTCTTAATAAGTAAAAAGAGTTACCGGTTAATAAGTCGACATTACATTGAACTAAAAGGATTATCTAGAAAATTACACTATCAGGTTCGTTAAATGTTGTAAGCAAGAAGTAAGGACATCAAATATCTAAATAATTTCTATAATAAAATTAGTGAACTTTCGTACTATACAATATATATAAAGACGAACGTCTTTTTGTCTTTTTGCAATGCATTTTGAGGCGATATAACCAAAGCAATTAAACATTCTAAAAACCTTCTACTGACCTAGGAGAACTTTAGCACCAGCTTTTTTCTCAAATAATAAGTGTATAACTAAAGAAACTTCAAGTTATCAATTTGACTAATCCGATTGCAGTATTTTCAAACTGTTGAAAAACTATTTTATTTATAATTTTGAGTACAAAATAATAGGATAAAAAGTGATTTTTGAAGACACTAGAAATATATTTATTCTTGAAAATATTTGACAGACTAATCGAGGAACTGTTTACAATCTAAACAAAAATATTCAAATTATTGAAAATCTTTCAAAGAAAAAATGAAGGCCATACAAAATCTCATCAAACAAACACTACTGGGTGCAAATATAACTGGCCTATATGATTGCAGCATTAAATAATATTATTAATAAAAAAATTTTTTTATTAAAACAACCACGTTTTTCAAGCATTACCAATGCACTGAAAAGAGGAAAATAATTTTTTTCTAGACATGTGAGAAATTTTATACCTAAGCAAAAACGTGGGGCGGATTTCTGAATTACTGCTATTAGTAACTGCTATTTCCCCTTTTAATGCTTTTTAGTAACAATCGATTATTTCTATGCCCCACGTTTTTGGTTTGGTATAAAATTTCTTACATGTCTAGAAAAAAATTATTTTCCTCTTTTCAGTGCATTGGTAATGCTTGAAAAACGTAGTTGTTTTAATAAAAAAATTTTTTTATTAATAATATTATTTAACTATTTTTAGTTATCATTTAGGAATTTTTTTTCAAAATTTTTTTATCAAATTGTATTGTCATCGGAAGCAAGCCTGTATAAAACTTCATTCATGAAAATAAATGAAAAGATTGCCATTTAATACAGTGTATAAATTTGTAGATAATCGTAAGTGGTTTTTTGGAAAAAAAATTAGAAAAAATTATTTTTTTCAAAATTTTTTTTATCAAATTGTATTGTCATCGGAAGCAAGCCTGTATAAAAAAAATCAGCTGAATTGGATGACTGAAAGTTGTCGAAAAATCGATCGCAAGATTTACAAACAAACAAACAGACAGACAGACATACAATAAAGTAAGTTAAGAACATACAATACAATACAAGAAAAACGTGGTAAAAACGTGGTAATAAAAAATTAAAACATCAAAGTATGAGCAGTTTCATGAGTGTTTTAACCCACAATTCAAACATGTTATTTGCATATTTCATATCAAATAATATATGTATAGGAATCAAGAGATGATTATAATGAGAGCATTTTATGTTACTTTTAATACGGACTGTCAGATTTTTTCAATGCACAGTGGGTGCATCCCCTAGTCTTATAATAATTAATTAGTTATTATTGTTCCGAAATTCTAAATTATGTTTATTTATTTTTGGTTATTTTTAACTTCAATATTTATATTTCCTGTTGGATTTATATCAATTTTATTATTATCTAATTAAGTTAATTTATCTTTTTTTAATACTGCCAACACATTATCTTGATATGAACCCCATCAAGAGATTTCTCCTGATGCTGGTGAGTGGTTCATATTGTACCAAATTAAGTTCTTCTGGTCCTATAACCTTACCAGTGAACAAAATCCGATACCTTCCAGGTTCCCCAAAACTGCTTTAACTAAATATTAAAGTAACTATAGTGACCTCCAGTCAAAAAACATTTTTATATATATGCATATATAATTAAATATTTAAAGATATAAATAATAAATAAAAATTATAAAAAAAATCAATAACAATATGGATATCTCTATGAGTGATATAAATACGAACATATAAATAGTTAATTATCTTGGATTTACCTATTTAATCAAATCCTAACAATTGTATAAAAATCGGATAAGAAGTGTGATTCCTTTCGATTCCAGTTCCAGCAAATTATTGTCCGTGTACAAGAAAAATAAAAAGAAACAAACAAAATCAATAAAACTGAGATCAACTCCACATCCGATCCAAGGAATTACTTTTGCAGATACCAATCTCAATAAATACCTTTCCATTTTTTCAATCAAGGAAAAAACTTTTCTCTACTTTTATTCTTTTGTCAAATTAATCAAAATCAGGAACAATTGCTACATAAAATTGTTTCGTGATTTGAAAACAATATTGATAGTCATGTACTATAACAGTTTGAATTCGTCGAATCTCTTTCCCCCTTGCTACAATCGGCAGTTATCATTAATATAGTTTGTTGAATTTAAGTTTAAGTTATATTTTTATTTATTTAAACATATCGTTAAAAGAGTTCACTGAAACGTAGTTTCAGTGAGCTCTTTTACAGTAATTATTGTCTATGGGTTCATTTGGTTCTATAATATGTTTTATAAGTTTCTATGATCATTAAAAACTTTTTGTTTTTATGTTTTCATATATTTTGTTTATATGTTTCGTTCAGGTTTTAATTATCAAATTTATTATTTAGTTATACTATTTTCATTTTCATTTTTTATTCATAGTCAAGAAAACGAAAGGAATAAAACTAAACAAAGATTTATTTACGCACAGTAAACAAAAGAAAAAGTTTATCCGCCGTCATCACTCATTGGAATCCGATAAGACAAAAATTCTTCCTCCCAGCCGGTGGTGATAGATCGATACTTGAGTCGATCTTTCTTTTTTTTCCATGCCTGGAACTTTGAATCGAGAACAAGTCGCTGTTGTCTCTCCAAAATTTCGTCGAAGCTGTTTCTAGATTGCGGCAAAGCAACATTATCAAGTTCGCTACGTGGTGATGTTATACACGATTGTTCGGTGTTGTGGGTGTTCCCAGTCCTTGTATCCGCGACTGGTTCTTTAATGGGATGAATTTCCTTCAGCTCTCCCTTAGCCTGTTGAAGAAATTGGGCCCCTCGTTTCTTTTTTTCCCGACGCTTTTGAGATCGGCTGATAGTGCTGAGGAAGGACAACATCATGTCTTCTTTTGTAGTCGACCCATAAATCAATGAACCCGACGTGGGGGTTAGGGTTAGGGAATTTTTTTTAGGGTGGAATTTTTCTGACTAGTTAACCAATCAAGACGAGAGAGGTACAGAGAATTTACTACATTATTACATTTACAGTTTTTTGACAATTGACAGAAATTTATTGTCAATTAATTTTGTGGACTAAATTACGTTTAAATTTTTGGGCGACATTTTTTTAATTTTGAAGAATTAATTGAAATTAAGTTTTTTTTATTAGGTGTACAACTAATTAATTTCGTATTTGTTAAGAAATAACCTTATATTCGTATTTGTTACCTCATTTCATATTTGTTCCCTCATTTAGAATTTGTTACTAACCTCATATCTATTGATGTAGTTAATAGTCAATTTTATTGAATTTTAGTAAACACACAAATTTTTTTTATTACAGTCAAAATGTCAAATTACGTTCCAACAAAACAGCATTTGCGGGGAAATTTGCTTTTGTTCTTTAATTTAAGGAAAAGTGCAACAGAAGCACATCGTTTACTCTCAGAAGCTTATCCTGAATATGCTCTAGAGGTTAAAGTATGTCAGCAGTGGTTTGCACGATTTAAAAGTGGCGATTTTGACACAGAAGACAAAGAGCGATCAGGTCCATCAAAAAAGTTTGAAGACAAAGAATTGGAGGCA
>MQRK01255110.1:143562-153791 GCA_001938485.1 Girardia tigrina
AATTTTTAATTTTTTTAAAATATTTAATAAGCAAATTAATATAAAAATATTTTACCCTTTAAATTAAAAAATAATAAACTATTCAGGCGAGATAAAAATTTAAAATTAACCCCTCATAACTACAAAATTGAATTTTAAAAATAAAATCAGAAAATAATGAAAAATTTGTTCGAATAATTGTTTATTAACAAACATTAATAAAAAATTATCAATTTAGAACGATGTCGAATGACGAGAGTTTTGCTAAGAGTTGTCCAAAAGACAATTCTGATTGTAATGAAAATAAAAGTTTGAAAAGCCATGTTGGTGTTCTTAATATCTAAATAGTGCAATTTGCATCTTTTTGAAGAATAGATACAAGTTTTTCATTTTTTATTGAAAACTATTTATAAAACATTTTTATTTTATAATTTTTATGTCGATCCGGATCCTGTCGGATTTTTAATACTTGATCTAATATCCCTACTATAAATTTATTTGATTAATATTACCTTTTTTTAACTTTATTTTTAAAACATTTTATTTTGTTGTCATTTTATTCATGCGCAGGAGTCTTAAGAGTGTCATTTAATATTTTATTTATCTAAAAATCATTTAATTATATCTCATAGAAGGCATCTTCGTAGCAAAACACAAAATTGGAAAATTCAACTAATTTGTCTCCTTCAATAGGAGGCATTGTTCCATCTTGTTTCTTGCGCTCTAGGATGCGCTTCAATAGCTATACTTCAACTTTTAAGTCATCCATGTTGGATGTATAATGTTCAGCAAAAGCTATAATGTCGTCAATGTCTAGAAAGTTCTTTGTTCTGGGCATCAAAGCTGCAATTCAAAGCATTATAGACAAATCGGACTTTGAAATTCGCCTGTTCAATTCACTTATAACCTTGTTCAGTACCGGATAATAAATCTGAACTCTAAGAAAAGTATCAATGTCAAAAGCACTGCGACCAGCTTCACTTCAACCAAAGGTGTCTGTTACGATAAAGTCATCACTGAGTCTGAGAGGTACACAGGGGTGACGATGTCTCATATATATGCCGTGGGATAACCCATAGGATTCACAAAGTTGCTTTGCAGTTTCTAAGTACTTCATAAATTCGTCGGAAGTGCGTTTATCTTTCAGAAACTCTACTCAGTTAGCTATCAAGTCACAGGCAACCCTGACGTTTAACTGTACACTTTGTAAATAATCAGATGCTGATTTTAGCTGTCTCAGAACATCATTAAAAATCATCAATAAAAATACAAACGTTATGTTTATCATATTTAAAACAAACTGCACTTCAGTGGTATAATTTCTGTTTGTGTCGTCAGTCATTTGTTTAAGAAGCTACAAAATGACATTGAATCTATGTCTTACTGCATGACAAACTGCAATGTTTGAAGACCATCGAGTATGGGAAATCGATTTGAGTTCTATTGACTTTTCATTTGGATGCAACTGCTTTTGAAGCTGTAACCACTGTGAGTGAACATAGCTACCTGACACAAACATGTACAAACGCTGTAATAATGCAAAGAAGTCAACGTTAGTCTCACCGAACTGCAACTATCAACTACCACTAAGTTTAACCTGTGATCGCATATACGATACCCCCTCAGAATACTCCTTAATTCTCGCCTGAACACATCATAATTGACCACTCATGACAGCCGCTTCATCATAGGACTGAGCAACACATGATTTTATGTCAACCCCCACTGTTCTCAACTGTTCCAGTATATATTTGCATAGACATTCTGCAGTAACAGATTCTGCATACGTGAAACCAATGAACTCCTCATAGATTTTATTCTCATTTAAATAACGTAAAACAACTGAAATATGTTCTTTGTGTGATAAATCCTTCGTCTCATTACAAATAATGCCAAAGTAGTTCGCTTTCGCAATTTCATTTTTTATCTGAAACAGTATCAGCCATCACATTTTTTAATGCATCTTGGATAGAATGATGCGTATATTTAGCATTATCAGGACCATGCTCTAGACGTGTTTTACAATATCATTATGTGAGGTAATCATGTCCAGAATTTCCAAGAAGTTTCCAGGGTTATCCTCCAATGATGATTCACGGTGACCTCGCTGAGCAATTTTTTGTGTCGCTGTTAGCCGAAGAACTTCACAGACAGTTTTAAGATAATGTCTATTTTCAGCAACCTGTTTCTTGTGTTCCACATCAGTCATGTCGATAACTATAATTCCAGATTGTGTTATTGTTCTGAAGGCTTGCATTTTTTCGGTATTGCATTCGGTACTGATTTTTTATGAAGCATTTAGGGGTCATGCCAGTACCTCTGCTGCATGCACGAAATCCTACATGAGTAAAAACATCTTGGTGCTGGTCGTGAATTGTTGTTAAAAAATGACGACAGGAAAAACAGTAAAATACATCTGTTATTTTAGAGTATTCCAACCCTTTATACTCGTTAAACAAATTATAGTTGAATCTTAGTTGTTTATTCTTCACTGTATGACCGGGGCACGTGCGGAGATAGGGTTGTGTAGCACTGTCATTTGCGATAGGGACAAATCACTTGGTCCAGGAATCATTTGAGGCTGAGGCTGCTTGGTGTCTTCATCAACAACTGGACCTAGTACATCCTCTCCGGTGTTGATTTTGAATCATTATCACTTTGTATGATACAGTAGACACACTGTCCATATGCGTCAGATCAGATGATGTAGATGCAGATGCACATAAAACTGGTTCTAACTGTGATTGTGAAGTACAGCCTGAGCCTTCTATATTAGTCATTTTTAAAAGAATTATATTAATTGTAAAAGTTTGAACGGAAAGAATAAAAAGAAGTGGTATAAATTTATCAAAATAAAAGGAAGAATGAGTTCAAGAATCAATTAAATATTTCAGTTACTTTATGAGTTGATTATATTATCTTCGAGCAATTAGATTTTTGATCGAATTGAATTGAAAACCAGATTCCAATTAACAGATGAAAAGAAATTAAACAAACGTGGATAACCAAATGTTATATATTTAATTTTTTTTCTTTTCAAACAATGGTCAACAGCGAATGTTAATCCAGAGTCAATTTCCTGTAGATGAAGACCAAGTTGCTGACTTCTAAATTGTGAATTAAAATGATGAATTCATGAAGTATGCATATGCAGCGTTATCACATCCACTTACACGGAAAGTAAGTATTACTCAATTCTATTTTTTTAAATAAATATTTCCATTTTAAATAAATACCGCCATTTACCATACAATATATTCATATATATATATATATATATGATTGTTCTGGGCCAACTATCTGGAGGTGGAAGCTTAGAGTATATCTCCAAAGATGATACTAGTTCAGGGCAGCTAATTGATGTCATGAGATATAAGAAAACTAAGTAAAATTATGATACACTATATAAATAGAAATATGTTAAATAAAGATGTAGATCTAGCTCCGTGAATTTTTTAAAATTCATTTTACATCTGTATAGCACATCATTTTGACAATATTTTTGTGTCGTAGTTATATTACTCAAATTTGGATATATATCATGGGTCCCCGAAATGATACAAGGAATCAAATACTTATTCTTTCATTCAGTCTTGTAATTTACTTCAATATAAGTTGCTCAAGTTTCAATTAAAGGAATGAGTCATTTCAATCCATCTTAAGTGCATTTAAGTCTTGTTTGATTTTTATCCACTCAACTTCCTTAAAAACACTTGTGAAATGCGATAGCGCGGCTGTCTGATGCCAGATTCTCGTTTTCACTTTCTCATCATTTTTTTCTATTATTTATCCATTTCCTGGAAAACTAAACAAGATGTGTTAACGGACGGAACCGAATGAAATTTTAGTTTGAAAATCTTTTTTGCAACAGTTTTAGTCGAAAGTAACGCATAAAAACTATTATAATTATTTGAACCAGGATGCTTAAACTAAAAACCGCATTCTGAATAAAGTACTCTTCAAAATTATGAATAAATGTGTTTTTATTTCATTATTAAAAATAGAAACATATAAGAAAACTATAAAGTTTTTGTTTAATAATACAATAAACAAGGTTTTTCAAAAAAATTTTTATGGAATTTTCCCAAATTCTTTATACAAACCAGAGATTATATGGTGCGTAACTCGGTCTTCGGTAGAGATTAAGCACAAAACTATGAACAGATCACAAAGTATAAGTGATGGTAAGCTTAATCAGTGAACAATACGCTGTATAAATCGATGTTACCACCGTCCAATCTAAAAAAATAGTTTTCAAACTCAAATCGAGATCATTGAGTGGCAGCTAGAATTGATTCTTGTAGACCTTGAACTTCAAGTCCAACTTCAGCATTCGCCAGCAATACCGACTAATAATGAAAAATTACTAAGATGCTTTTCATGCAAATGTTTGGGGGTTGCAGCTAGAAGAAGTTCCGAAAATTTCCTTAAATTTTGGCGTACAGGCAGTTGCAGCCTTCTGTCTAACGTTTTTCCCATGGTTCTAAAATATAGCCCCATCTTCCAAATTGAGGCCTCTTTCAATGACTTTCAGTTAATAGGTCGTCTATTGAAATATGAACACAATAAAATATCCATGAAAAGCAGACAGAAATTCAATTACAACATCTCTGAAAAGCTGGTAGATTTGATATATTGTAGCAATGGAGACAGCATCACCTGACCATGCTCAGAAACGTTCAAGAACCAACAACGCTGCATTTCTGACTGGCAAAATATTAAAACAAGTCACAACCATCAATGAAAAACGATTGTTCTAGTTGCTAGAACTTCCTATGGAGTTTCTAGTCAAAGATCCATAGCAGCGGGACGAGAAGCAGTCATACATGTGGACAAAAGAATCACTGAATAAGCTACATGTTTTCCAAGACGGAGCCAAACGTGAGGTTGCTCATATCAAGATGTTCAATAAGACATTAAAGAAAGGAAAAGAGAGGTTGCAGTTTCTACTGTATAACTTTGCAATCCACCGGAGTCATTTTTCGAAGTTCGTGAAAAGTATTTTTCTCGAGAATGTAGGGAAATAAAGCAGGAAATTTGTAACGTTTTTTAAAAATATTTTAAACTATATTTATAATTATTTTAATGTTTAATCATTTTTAAATCGTGTTCTATTTTTACTAATTCAATATACAATATTCACTATACAATAAATTATAGAAATTCTAAGGGCCCCCTATAAATATAGTTCAATAACCAAGAAATGTTATTATAGGGCTCGGAAAATTGAAAATAATAACTGTTGAAAAATTTTATTAAAATTGTTTTAATAATACAATAATTTATGTGTAAAATTTAAAATTACAAATACATTTTGTTTAATTATGACTCGTAATGGTGTGTTGTTTGTTTTGAAATAATTAAAAATCATAAATTTCAATCTCCTTCGGCATCCGTGGAATCACCCCGCTCAACGGGAACCCGAACCGGTTGCACTGAACCGAGTACTGCCACACCCAATCTGACGGTGTACAACGGGTCGACAGGACCTCACTAATCGGATCGATGGTACGACCGCACCGCTCGTCATACCGAACGGTACGGCTTGTCATACGGTGGACGACACGCAACGGGAAACCTCCACGAATTGGTCACGGCCCCGACACGCAACGATGTGTCGAACGGTGGTCACTGGACTCGATCGGTACACGTTGCCATCGAATCGACACGTCAATCTCTCCGGGCCGCGATTCCCGGCACTTTAAAGAGATACTGGTTGCCACAGCTCGATCCTGTGATTATATAATGATGGATTCAGAATTAGAAATCATTATTTCACACAAAAAGTTTATTAAACTGTTTGACGAATTGAAAATTTTAACTAAGTATTTTTTTATTATATTAGGTGTAATACACAAATCATTATACGAGTGAGACAATACGAATCATAAAATATTAATAATATTGTATTCTCAATTTTTTATCTCGCAACATCGTACTGATTTTTTAGCAATATCGTGTTATTATCTATAGATCATTTTATTAAAGAAATAAGCAACAATGATAATTATCGACATATTTTTTGCTTATCAGTCAACATTGAATCTGCTCTGTTATTTTTGCCAGCTAACACTATAGTTTGTCACGGAACCAACGCTTCCATTGAGTAAAGCTACGGATAATTGAATTTTTCGATGTGGAAAACTGATTCGATAGCTAAATTGATAATGCATTCAGTACGGAGAGCGCAGTGCCACATTAATTAAAGAATTTCTTTGACTCGATTGAAAATTTTCCGGATTCATTAAGCAAACTCGCAAAAGTATCAATAAACTCTAACATATTGGGACGTGATTTCGTCTGATAAGTAATTTTATCCTAATTTGGTTTTATAATTACCTCTGAATTGAACTGGCTTTTATTACAATTTCAGTTCGTTTCTTTCTTCTTATACAAAAAAATTATAGACTGAAACGAAATGATATTAAATTTGTACTTTCAAGTTTTGAAGTTTCTTGTCTGTACCAATTTTTAATGAAAATCATAAGATTAAATATTTAATAATAATAAATATAATAATAATATTCATATCGTTTTGAAAATAAGGCTCAATGGTAATTTAGATAGAAGAAAACTAAAATCCCATTTTTCAATAATTTTATTTAAAACTAGTTTAATTTTACAGGTATCATCAGTTAAAATAAATATTTAAACAAAATTACAAGTCATTTAAATGATTTTCTGACTGTTAAAATAAAAACCATAAAAATTACAAAAAAAATAAATAATTTTTATATTTTTAAAAAATTTTTACGTGTTTAAATAAATCACACTGTATATTTAAGCATTGTTTGTATATTAAACCATGCTTAAATATACAAAGTGATTTATCTAATTACGTTAAAGTTTTTTGAAAAATAGAAATTATTTATGGTGTAACAGTCAGAAAACCATTTAAATGACTTTGATTTTTGTTTAAATATTCATTTTAACTGATGATGCCTGTAAAGTTAAACTAGTTTTAAATAAAATTATTGAAAAATGGTGTTTTTGTTTTCCTCTATCTAAATAATAATAATAATTTATTCTTTTATATCAGAAAAAACTATCATCTTGCAGTGCAATTAGGAAATAGAAACGTTAAATAACTAAAAAGAAAATTAAAATTTCATATTTCGAAATGAAAAGTTCAATTTGTCCTAAAATTGCTATGAAAATCCATCAATATTTTTTAATTAGAATAAATTTTATGATTCAATAAGAGTTTCTTATGGCAGAATTGAGCGTTATCTGCACAAGTATAGTAAAAATATTAGATAATAAATCTTATAAATTTTAACGTCTTACATTTTGAAAAAAATGAATGAAGAAGATATCGCAATCATAGACAGACGAATGATTTTGGTTTGTTCATCTACAACCATAAGGACAAGGCGCTCATCTTGAGCATCTTCCGCTAACCATCTCAACAGAAATGTTGTGGACGCGTTCTGCATGAACGTGATCCACTCACGCCAGTCGGTGAGCTTGCCCGGTTTGAATATCACTTACTATTTGGTCCACATGAAGAGCGACAGCATCTGGCTGTGCACTAGGGTTAGGAATAACATAAAAGAGGTGATGGTGTTCCAGTTCCTTCGCCGGATTCTCGTTGTGATGGTGAAATATTTCGACAAGAACAACTTCAGTCTCATCTACGAGGTGATCGATAAAACCAGGGAGCTGTCGTTAACAGTCCCCACTGGAGAGTTTTACTATATTTGACTGTTATCTAACATTACGCCTTTTTTACTCTTTCTGATTATTTCGTTAATAAATATTATTAATTGAATTATTTATTTATTTTTTAGTATATTCTACTAAGTAAAGAAAGTTCGAAGATTTTCATAGTACTGCCCTAGCTTTCTTAACATAAGTGATACCTTTTGTGGTGCTCTGGTCAAACGACCGAAAAAAAACTGGATTTTGTTTAATTAAATTAAACAATAATAATTTATGTACACAAATTTAGATGTTGTAATTTTTTAAAAAATAAAATTTTTCACGGCTCAAATGCGTTAATTTAAAAAAAACTACGACGAAAGAAATATGGAGAATGAACCTACAAAAAAATTTACTAATAATTTAAAGAAAACGATGAATAAGCCGGCCCGGCGATTTAAAAAGACGTTCCATCTTTATGATGAAATTTATTCTGGGAAAAAACAAGTCGACATTAATTTTGTTCACGATGATCCTGCAGTTCAATCAGCGATTCGCACCCTCGAACTCGACCGTCCGAACCACACACTCAGCGGCCTCACACATATCGGTGGAGCTCCGCGACCGCATCATTGCAGCATCCAGGTCGCGGATTGACGAGTCGTCGAGATCATCCGCCGCTTCAAACGGATCTAGCAGTCACTGGACCAGTAACGCGGTATGGGAAGCCTCAGCAAACCGGATGAAGGACCGCTACTCAGCGGTGCAACGACCGGTATCGGTCGAGTCGAATCGAACTCTGGTCGGCACTGAACCGCTCGATACGTTCCACCGAACTGTAATTTCCCGCACAAGTAATAGGTGCTGGCCGCCGTCTCTCGGTCTGGCAACCGGAACCTCACCTTTGTCAAAATGATGAAGAGTTTAAAATATCATGTGTTTAAATATAAAAATATGAGGTTTTAAACGATGTTGATGAAGACAGTAGCAAAGAATTTTGTAATTTTATGCTGAAAACAATTCGAAAATATAACACATTTTCTCATAGAGCCGCCTATTATCCCCCTGGCTATGTGAAAAATATTATATTCATTACTTTACTGAAGAAAATCCTCGTATTTATATTTAAAATTTAGTGAATTTGCAAGTGTTAAAATTTTAGCAATGAAGGATTCATGGGGAATACACAACGAACCAAACAATTTATAGCGCATATTTGATAAATATTTTAAAACCTATTGTTTACCCATATCTTCGTCATCGTTGAACAAAATAATTTCAGCAAAATAGAGTCCAAAGCATTATTCTACAACTTGTCACCATTGGCAAACTACCAAAATGATAGATTTGAAGGCGTGGGTCCTTTTTAATTCCTTACTCATTCTCCAGATATAATCCCACTGGATTATTGGTTGAAGGAAACATTGAAGTAATCAAAGATATGGCTAATGACTTTGAAACATTGACGACCTTATTGCTACAACTAAAGATGAACTGAATAAAATTCCAATATGGATGTTTCAAATTACTGTCTTGTCTTTTGAAAAACGATTTTAAAGGTACCGGGCAGCTGAAAGAGCAGTTTTCGAATATTGAAAAATAACCATGGGGGTATTTTTTTAATTGCCTAAATAAAACATTTTAAAAATTTCACTTTTTTTATGATTGATCAGCTGTTGAAAGTTGTATTGATAATTATGGAATACTCTGTATATAAATATATAATATTAATTATATATAATCTTAAGATTTTCTCTTTGATGTTTTTTAGTGATTTGCCGAAAAAATAAAGAACCCGAAAGATATTAAATATCATTTAATTGTTTTCAGTATTTTTGAACAGATTGTTTTTCACTCAAAGAGTTTTAAATTATTTTGCAGAAAGTTCGTATTTTTTTAATTTTATATTATATTTCTATTATTATTTATATTTTTACTATTAGGATATATTTATAATAACTATCACGCGATTTGGTCAAAATGTTAACTAGTTGGTAAATATTTAAATTATTTTCCCGGATCCTGGATTATTATCAATTTTATTATAATTGAAGACAGACTTTTACCTGTGAATAAGACTGAAATAGTTTTAAGAACAATGTTTATAAAAAGCAATTTAATAGTAATTATTTTTATATTTATTTCATTTATAATATAGTTATTATGAATATTATTTATTGTTATATATCTAGTTAACGTTTGTTTGATTTTGTTTACAAATAATTTGATCAAAGCACATGTTGTTATTCCAGACATGTTTCGATGTATTTTCACAACATTTGCAGTGATTTTTGATTGTAATCTAAAATTACTTTTTAATTGGTAAAATAATTTAATTTTACTCTAAATTTAATTCATGATACCATGTTAATTTAGAGTAAATAAAATAATGTTATCAATTATAGGAAATTTAAGATTACTATTAAAAATCACTGGAGATTGTGTGAAAATACCTCAAAAGATGTCCGGAATAATAAAAAGTGCTTACATCAATATATATATATATATATATATATATATATATATATATTTCGAAAATATAATTTGATTAAAGCTTTTTTAATACAACTATTGGACATGTTTCGATTTTTAAAAAAATCATCATCAGC
>MQRK01255113.1:0-12235 GCA_001938485.1 Girardia tigrina
TGCAACGATGGTTCCGAAAATTTTCTGATGGAGATGAAAACCTTGAAGATGAAGAAGGTCGTGGTCGTCCAGTTGCTGTAAACAACGACAATTTGAGGACAATGGTGGAAACAGATCCCTGTACAACAATCAGAGAACTTGCAGATGGGTTTGGCATAGTCATTCAACAGTCCTGGATCATTTAAAACAACTTGGAAAAATCAAGAAACTTGATAAATGGGTTCCACATGATTTGTATGAAAATCAAAAGAACCGACGCTTTGAAATTTGTTCTGCCAATCATCTTCGCAATAAAAACGATCCATTTCTTGATCGTATTGTTACCTGTGATGAGAAATGGATCCTGTATGATAACCGACGTCGATCTGCACAGTGGTTGGACAAATATGAAGTACCGAAACACTTTCCAAAACCGCAACTAACACCCCGTAAGGTTATGGTGACAATTTGGTGATGTGATGCTGGAATCATCCACTATAGTTTCTTGAATCCAGATGAAACAATCAAAGCGGAGAGGTACTGTCATGAAATTGATGAAATACATAAAAAATTGAAAACCCTTTGTTCGGGATTGGTCAATCGAAAAAGTTCCATCCTTCTTAATGATAACGCTAGACCTCATATTTCAAAAGTGATTCTTCAAAAGCTTAATAAGTTGGGCTATGAAACCCTGCTTCATCCATCATATTCACCAGACCTCTCGCCAACGGACTTTTACTTGTTCGGGCATTTGTATAACTTCCTACGTGAAAAAAATTTCTAAAACCAAAATTATGCTCAAAATGCCTTCCAAGAATTCGTCGCTTCGAGAACCGATGCATTTTATGCTGATGGAATAAAACAACTTGTTTCTCGTTGGCAAAAATGTATTGATGTCAACGGTTCATACTTTGATTAATAAACTTTTGTTTCTGTGAATTTGCACGTCTTTGAAGTTTGTCGCCCAAAACCGCCATTATTTTTCGACCAACCTAATATATCGGTTTAAGATTTATAAAACAAATTGTTTCTCAAAAAAAAGTTTTGTTTAAATATTAGATTTAAACATTTTTTGTGGTATAATAAAAGTTTTGATGTCAGAAATATCTCATAGTACTAATTCCGACGATGTCCCTAGAAACTCTAATAAAGATTTTTACAAATCATTTATTAATATCTACAATATTTGTTTTATTTAAACAAATATAATACCAAATATTTAATTACAATCCTTTATGATTTCAAAATCCATTACGTAGTCATCACGATGTTTAGGTTGCTGAGGCTTCTGGTTCTTCCATTTCATCATTTCTATCTGAAGTGTAATCAGTTTCGATCTTGTAACGTACCTTATCTCCAACATCGTCATCTCTGATTGGAATGCTTTGAATATAAAATAGAGTAGGGAAAAATGTTTTTATATTACACATCTTCTTAGCATTTTGAATTATTTAAAATTTAAAAATCAAATCATGCAGTGAAATAATTTTTTTTAATAGTACAGTTAGATAAATATATTTTTGCTATAAATTTAAGTACAAATCTAGGATAAAATGAAAATTTGAATTCATATATTAAATCGATTTGTCAACTGACGGGAAATTTTCCCGGTTTCACAGTAAAAAAATAAGTAAAGTAATATATAGGTAAATCGCAAATATATAATATGGGCCTTCTATCTCTTTCAAGAATGATATTGAGGCCTTCGGTTCTTTAGATAGTTCACCCAAACCAAATAAGTCTAAAAACGGGGACGTCAACCTTTCGCTTCCGCGCATACTTTGGCAATCCAGTGAGAAATGACCAGTCATGGGTAGGGGTCTCACGATTCTACACCCTTGGGGCTGCGTACGTTGACTTCACACATCCGTGAAACGGACATCTGTAGGGTCCTCTTGCAGTTAGATCTGTAAGGCGGTAGTCTAGATAGGTTTCTAAAGGACTAGTGTCTGACTTTCCTGTCACGGCAGCATTTGGATCGACGATTGGTATTTGAGTTACGTTGTCTTCTAGTATTGCATTCAGTGGTTGATTCTTTTCGTCTAATTGCTTGGACTGATTGGTTCTGCTAGGAAACATTTGGACCAATTGTTCTTCTTCGATTTTGTGCACTGTTCTAAGATTTCTGAAGAGCCATCCTTTGGTCTTGTTGTTCTTTGGGCATATATGGCAATTGAATCCTTCCGGCTCTTCTTGAGGGACTTTTGCTCTATGATCTTGTTTCTCGTGTCGATTCAATTCTGTCTCCTCCACAAATATAATAAGTTAGATAAGTTAAATTAGAACGAAAAGATTAAATTATTTGAGTTATATGTTTAAATAAATACATTTATAATATTCTCGGGAAATATTTCACATTTAAAAAGAAATTTAAGTTGACATTTGAAAGTGTTTTTAAAGTATAATTAGTTAATTTAAAAAATTTATTTATTATTGAAAGACGTCAATATATTTTTGGAAATAACATATTTTTTAAGTATTGAAATCTTAACGCAGAGATTCAAAAATTAAAATTTGTAAAAGAATCATTTCAAGTCATTGTTTATGTGGTCTGAGACAAAAGAAACATTTAAATGTTGGAGACTTTGAAAGCTTGTAAGGAACATTTCAACTTAAATATTAAAAACAATCGTTCACATTTCCTTGATATTATATTGGGTTGTTCGGAAAGTAATTTCGTTTAATGGTGAAAATGAAAGACGATAAGTTCTGGAATTTTCTGTTGAAGTGCATCATTCAGTTTGTCCAGCTGATAACAGTAGACTTGCGAATTAATTGCTGTGTTATTCGGTAAAAGCTTAAAAAACAACTCCTTTAAAATCCCGCCAAACAGACAGCATCACCTTTTTTATAGATATTGGTTTTCGAAATGCTTTGAGCCGGTTCGTCTTTTCTGCTCCATGATCTCTTGTGTTTGAAATTGTTATGTACACCCATTTTTCGTCTTCAGTAATGATGCGCTTCAAAAATGGATCATTTTCGTGACGTTTGAGGAGCGAATCACAGACTTCAACACGATGACACAATTTTATCTTCGTGAGGACATGGGGAACCCATATATGGAGCTTTGAAGTAAAACCCAGGCCTTTCAGATGGTCATAAACAGTTGAATTCGATAAATCTAAGCTCTCAGCGATCTCACGTGTTGTTATTCGCGATTTGCATCAACTAATGTATTTATCGTGTCTTTATCAAATTCAACCGGCCTTCCAGAACGTGGTGTATCTTGGACATCAACATTGCCGGATCGAAATTTTTCAAACCAGTTCTAGCACTGGCATATTGTCAACAAATCTTCTCCAATTTCTTTCTGGCTTGAACAGTATTTTTACCTTTTCTATAGTAAAGAAGTAAAATATGTTGAAAATGCTGCTTATTGCTTTCCATATTTAAAAGGGCACCAACCAAAAACTACTGCGTAAAATCAATTGAACTTTTTCACGCACAAGCCTTGCTTTATCACCTCTCAAAACATATAATGATAATGCAGCTTAAATGTGAAGTTAGGATATGAAAAAACAATTAAATCTTCTGTCGGGAAAAAACGAAATTACTTTCCGTACAACCCAATAGTTCGTAGTCAATATCATCTCACTAGGATTTCAAATACAGCATTGTTTTTTTTATTTATAAAAATTGTACTAGTAAAAGTTAAACTTTTGGTTTAATAAAAGCAATTGTTTTATACCAAATTATATAAAATTGTAATTATGATAGGAAAATGGGGATGTAAAATTGATTGAAAATGAAGTCAGAGAACGGAGAATCGATTTCTCACTTGATATGAAAGTGAATGACGAGGCAGGAGATGGGTCGGAATCGAGCGATCAACTCCATGATTGCTCGAGGTACGAGAATGAGTTACATTATCACCACACTGATGGAATGTTTTTTGTTAAATTTGTTGTAATTACGACACTAATCTTGTTAGTTGTCATGATCACGAGTCTTGTTGCTTACTATTATTACAGGTCAGCAAGCATCGCTGACTTAAAGAAGCAGAAATATTCTTCAGAATGGAATAAAAATATAGATATTGAAGCTATTAAGCGGTTCGTGCTTCGTAACGATGCTCCTTAAATATCTAATAAATGTTTTGCTTTTCTAAATCTTAATGAGATCTCTTTGATATCGTCTTTATACAAATAGTAATCTTTTTTATTTATTTTGTTTTATTGATAGTGAATAATATTGATTGAACTGAGCGAAATAGCATTCCACAGTCTGAGGCTTTGTAACATAAGGAAGATCATCATTTTCTGATAATTTTATTGTTTCGTTAATCGGTATTGTACCAAGTTTTCTTTTTCGTCTAAATTGGAAAATCAGATTTCAATTTTATTGGAAACATTTGTTAAAAAATAAACTCTTTATTTATAATAATTAAATTTATTTATTAATATAATTTTGAAAATATCGTTTGTAATTTATTTTCGTTTTGTTTTACTGAAGTGATTTTCGATATTTATCGATTTGCAGTTTGTCGGACAAAATTGGCGCTACTTGAAAATTTACGACGCCTTTCTTTAATCCAGGGGTGCTCAGACTTAAACCTTTGGCGATCGATTATAATAAATATTAGGCGGCTAGTGATCGACTGGTACAAATTTTGTTCCCGCTCTGTGCAAAAGCACCTTCTGACCTTTGGAATGAGCTGCTGTAGACACGTCTCGCCTTGTGGGGACTGGCGATAATATAGTTCCGCCCCTGAATCATCAACTGTTTGAACACTCCTGGATTAGAATACACCTATCCCCCGATTTACACGGTTTACTCGAATCTATCGAAGTATTTCAAGCACATAAAGACTTTTTTCCGGAGTCGCTTTTAAAGCAAGATGTTTTGGAATAAATGCAGAACAATGAATCTTTAACAGTTATTAATGCTTGGAAAAATTTTACAATATTAGACTGTGTGAAGCATATCGCCTTATCATACACTGCGATTAAGCAAACAACGCTCAATAGCTGTTGGAAAAAATTGTGGCCAAATGTAGTCAAAAATGAACATTCCATTTCAACGTTAAATGATGAATATTCGCAGATAGTACAGATAGCGCATTCATTGGGTGGAGAAGGTTTTGATGATTTTACTGGTGGTGATATCGCAGAGTTAATGGCTGATAAAGAACTAAGTGAGGATGATTTAGTTAACTTAGTTTGCGAAAGTGAGTCTGACAAATCTGATGAAGAGGAATTAGTACCAGTAACATTCACTGCTGAAGTCATTCGCGAAGGACTCGCATTGGGAAGAAAGCTTGGTAATCATTTTATACAAAATGACACAAATGTTGAAAGGGCTTTACGATTCCAACGTGAGATAAATCGCTGCTTGGCTCAATATGAAGAAGTTTACAAAGATCTTACAAAAAAATTAGAAGCAATTGTTAATAACCGATTTTATTACCATCTCTCATAATGTAAATATTTCTGCGTCAAACATCGAATCGGCACAAATAACTTCGAGTGGTGAAAGTGAATTCGAACATTCGATTCCGAAAAAAAGAATTAGAGTAATTTCTGACAGTGATGAAGGATAATAAAACACCTTTGGTTTTATTTTTTGTTCTTCTGTTTAATGTATTGTAATTAAATAAAAAAAACAGTGTTTCGTAATATATTACATATTTTAACCTATCAATGCATTTACTGTTATTTCTGTGTACACCTAAAAATATTGAAAAAAATCACAACTGTTAAATAACAAAATTATGCATTTTCTGCAAGCTTTTCGATTTACTCGGTTTTGACTTGAAAATTTGTAAATCGTGAGATAGGTGTATATTCATTGGATAAAAATAAAAAACCACACTTAGAACATAATTTGCAGTACTAATTATGCCACAAAATTTTCCGGTCATCACTGTTTCAGTCATTTACATCATGCGATAAAGTTCGATATGAATAAACGGGTATGAATGTACAATGGGGAAGGATAAGCATATCACAGGCAGCGTAAAAGGGGAAACAGTTACAATAATAGTAAAAAATATCACTTAAATTGACTTAGAAACTGGTCGCGATCGACTGTTTGAGCACCCCTGCTTTAATCGGTCACGAATTTGTGCTATTTAGAATTTGCAATACCGGTTTTATCGATGATTGGGGAAAAATTAAGTGCAATATTACCGGTATTAAGAAGCTTGAAAACTAGTATTGAAAATTAAGAATCAAAAGCTTTTATATAAATACAATCGTTGCCGACGGCTCTCAGTCATCGATTACATAATTACCGTTTTTGGTTCTTAAGAGGACTGATTTTCGTTCTCCAAATGATAACTTAATGTTCATATGCAGGCGTATCGGAACAATTTTCTATTGAATCTGATTGTAAAATTCTTAAGGTTGTGTAAATTTTCGAAAATTTTCTAACGAAAACTGATGTTTTTAGAAATGTTATGTCATAATTCGGAAAATTTTTAATATTTGATTCCAAAATTATTAGAATATTTTGGTTGATATACTCGAGAGATTTCACAGATAATATAATTGTGTTATATTTAACTGTTGATTGTAACTTAGAATTATGAGGTCATAGTTCTTTCTTTAAATAATCGATGTTTGACTTGAGATCGAGAGGGATGGTTCAAGAGAAATCGGGTTCCTAAAGATGCCCCCAGAGGTAATCAGATCGGAATTCTGATCGGTAACTTTCACTTTGGAGACATTAACAGATTTGGAAATTGAAATCACATTTCTCTCCATATATCTTTTATGGACAAAATTTTATTTCAGAAATCTAATCGATGAATTTGCAGAACTGATTTGTTTGGAGAAAAAAATAATGTGCTTCTCGAAATATTCGCGTTTAATCATGCTCGTATTTTCTTTCGCAACTTTCACATTTATTTTTCTCAGAACCTCTTCCGTACTCATTTGGAAGTTATAGTATCCCACGATCATTTTCTATTTTCGTATCACTAAAATATTGGCGATTCTCAAAGAAATTTAAATTCAACTACCAAAAACACAAAAAGAATTCGGGTTAAAGATATAAATACAGCCTTTTTTTTAAAAATAAAAAAAATAATGAAACAATAACACATTTATTAAAATCCAAATAAAATTTTAAAAAAATCAAATTTACAGCCTATTTAATAGTCTTATGAAGCTTCAATAGTACAAAAGGCAACAAGATGGCTATATTTTGTGGTGTGGTTTATGTACCAAAAAGATTTCGGTTAGAACTGGAACTATTCTGAGGAATTCTAAATGCAGATTGAAAGACCTTTTAAATTGATTATTCAAATTAAACGAGGAAGAATTGGTTCAGGACACCAGTACAAACATAAAGTTGCACGAAACACAGTTTCTAGATGGCTTAGTGTATTCAAGTCTGCACTGGAGAAATGGATTTAGACAAACTTTGAAAAGAGTGGAGAAAACTGTGTATCCATACAAATTGATGAATCTGTGATTACCAAACGAAAGTATAATCGTGGACTTGTAATTCCTAAACAATTACTCTTTGGAACTGTTGTTGTTATAAATAATCATTGCATTTTAAAGTGCATTGATAATAGATGCAAAGTTACATTGAAAAGTGTAATTATTAATTCACTTACTATCGGATCAATTGTGCATTCCGACCGTTAGAGTTCATATATGAATATTTTTAATGAGTATCTTGGTTTTATTTAATGAGTCAGTAAACCATTCAGAGAATTTTATAGATCCTAATTCCGGTGTACATACTAATAACATCGAAAACCTTTGGATTTTATTAAAGCAGGCATTAAGGAGAAAGTATTTGAGAAGCAGGACTCATTTTAATCTTTATTTAGCGAAATTCTGTGTGAGATAGAAATATAAAACGGACCAAGGTTGCTGTTTTATGCAATATGTGAGGCAATTAAATATTTGGAGTAAAGTTTTTGTATTTGGTTGTTTTAATTATTTTTGTTAAATAGAGAAAACGGTTGTATTTTGAAAAATGACTATATTTTGAAAAAAAGGCTGTATTTTTTATCTCTAACCCAAATTAGAATTCCAATAAATTTATTTATTTTTAATCAATATTTCATAACTCACTACACAACGACGCAGTAAAACAAAAGTCAAGGCGATTTCAAGAATCAACAAATTTACAAAAATCAACAAAAATTTTCTGTCTAAAGAATTCTTTACCATCTTTAAAGAATTTTAAATCATAATCCGGAACAACCATCAAAAGTTACTGTTGTGAATTTTTTCTTCAGATTTATACTTAATTACCGCGGATACCATTTTAAAGTTAATTGTCGCGTTCCCCTCTACTCGACAACATTTTTGTTATCTCTGAGCCCCCAGTCGCTTTCAGAAAGGAACGACAACTCTTTAAAACTTAATCTACATAGTACAGTTTAGGTGAACGGACGCGCCTCCTCTATGTATATCTGCAAGCAGTATTCACTTCGGAGCACCATCGGGTTCTTGAACGAAATCAGGAATGGCCTGGTCGATAGCTCGAGCGTCTAAAGGGGTATGAATCGAAATATTAATCTATGGATACATCTGCTTGTACATTATATACTTATTTGAAATGAAGAGAGCCTCAAAGAAATAGATGAAGACCCTTCAATGGAGCTCTTCAAAGAAGCTCCATGGACAACCCGCATCGCCTCTATAATGTTCTTCAACCCCTCATTTGATCTGCATTTTTTTAATTTCTTATGGATTTTAGTTCTATGTTAAAGCAGACAGTAACCATTCTCTCGCAACGAGTTTAAAGCCTAACCAAAGTTATAAAATAATCCCCGATTACATTCACTAATTAGCAATAACAGTAAATTAATCTACTTGGACTGATTTTATATATTCAGGATACCTCATGATCAATCTGACAGGGAATACATAAGTTGAATTTTACAAAGTTGAATTTAAACACCCTAAAGTATCCAATGAGTATTTATCAAATTCCCTTGGTACTGAATATTAGATTCTAAATTCGCAAAGTTACGAAATTATGACATTATAGTTGATACTTATATTATTATAAAATGTTATAAATTGTTACTAAAATGTTAAAAATATTGTTAGGGTTTCGAAAAATACATGTGAACACTTTTGATAAAATTTTATATAGGAAATTTTTAAATAATTCTTTTAGTAAAATTATTAATTTCAAACAAAATAATATTTAGTTTAACAAAACTTGGAATTAAAAATTATAAATGTTTGTTTTACTTCATCAAAAATTATAAATATTTTAGTCTTTGTTTTATTTCATCAATTTTCAAGGCTGATGAAAACAGCTATATAAACAGCAGCAAATTTAGTTTTAGTTGGCCCAAAAGTATTTACAAGAAATTTAATTAAAGAAGAAGTCTCTGAAACAAGTAACGTTAGTGCAAAAGCTTACTTCATTTTAATTCTATTCTTTTTTAAATATTCTTTTAATTTTAAAACCAAAAGTATCCCGTATGGGAGAAGAAGATTTATTTTAAACATTCGTTCGTTTTGGAGATTCACAGTTTTACTGTGATCTATTAACTCGTACGAAATATTGTTTTGTGTTTGTGTTCTGTCATCAAGAATTGAATTATTATTATTTTTTAATTGTTATTTTGTTATTTGAAATAAAGCTTTGTAAAGGAATTTGTGTTCATTGTTTATATATTTATGTTGGAAGTCCTTCCTGATTAATTGGAGTCAGATTTAAGATTAAAGATTTCAGATTAAAGATTAGTGATTAAAGATTAAAGAATAAAGATTTTTGTTTTGAAACGTAAATATTTAAATCAAAGATAATTTAATAAACAACAATATTATTTGGTACTATTGGGCTTTAATTAAAATAGTTTATCATCGGATTGTCCATCGTATCATTCGTATCATAATAATTCTCAATTTTGTAGAGTTTGGATTTGAAATTCAAGTTTTTGTCGCCAAGAGATCACTTTATTCGGAAAATACGCTATTTCAAATCGACGACATTTTCTATCGGTTTTTACAATTAATTTCATATCGGAAACATTTGTCAATCACTTTTGATTTGTCGGAGAAAATAATGCCATCAGACAATGCTAATTTCAATTACTAATTATATTCAAAAATTGAAAACTCGAAATTCAAAGTTTTATAATTTACAATCATATTATTTAAACAAATTACATTTTTCGAATTTTCCAGATACCAACATTAATTACAATATAAAACTTTTTTAACAAAAAAAATACAATAAATGTTATAAATATAAAGATTTTTTTCAACTTTTAATAAAAAAAATTATATATATATATATATATATTGGGTTGTTTGGAAAGTCATTTCGTTTTTTTAATTCTTGTTTTAAATGTATTTTTATATTAATAATCATTAATAATCATTGACTATATTATTTATTTTAGCATTTGGTAATCAAGGTTAGATTTGGAAAATTTTAGAATAATTAAAAACATTTATATTTGGGTTTTGACCATCAAAGATGGAAAGCAAGAATCAGCATTTACGGCATGTATTACTTTTTGACTCCCGAAAAGGTAAAAATGCTGTACAAGCAAGAAGAAACTTATGCGAAGTGTATGGAGAAGATGTGTTGACAGAACGCCAATGCAAAAACTGGTTTAAAAAATTTAGATCCGGAAATTTTGATGTTGAAGAAGTAGGGGAAAAATGTATGTACGGGGAAGTGAAGGAGAACATACATTTTCCCCTATTTGAAGATTCGAAATTTATACTGTCGTTTAGACATCTGCAATATGCTTCTCAAACGTCAAGAAAATGATCCATTTTTGAAGCGCATCATCACTAGAGATGAGAAATGGGTAGTATACAATAATGTAAAAAGCATAATTTATTACATAATCACCTTTCTCATATACACCTATCCCCGATTTATACGTTACATACGTTTGTTGGAATATCTATGTGAGTTTTATATGTTTTAACAGGAATAAAACAATAAGACTTTTCTTTTTATAAATATTATATTTTTATTCACAATTATACAAAGATAAAAGATACACAAGTTTTAGTGAACCTGACCTATTTAAAATTTAAAGATTGGGTAGTGGGACAACAATCTTTTGTTTATCCCGAGATGATTTTAGATTATATAAAAATATATTATTACAAATATATATAAATTATATGTTGCTCCGTACTTGAGGTAGAATAGCCTGATTATTTTCTTGGCTTTTATATAGGTGGATTTCTCACTCTACTAATAACGATTCCGCGCCTGTACCACCTGTATTTACAATTGATTTCCTCTTTCAACAATCTTTCTTCGATTTGTTTAATCAAATGTACTACCTGCACTTATAATTGACTTCCTTAATTAAAATTTTTCCTTTTCTTTTAAAAATAAATGAGGGCCCTTTTTTCTTCTTTCTCTTCTTTTTATACCCTTTTTCTCATCCTAATTTTCTTTATTTATCTTTTAAACAATTTTAATTATCTTTTTTATAAAAATACTTTTCAACTTTTATCATTGAAACGACGAATTGTGACCAAATTTGATTATTCAGAGAAAAAAATTTCGCAGAAAACTCAATTTTTTTCAGATTTTTCAAAAAATTGAGCATTATGATTTTCACTATTATTAAGAACACCAACATGGGTTTTCGAACTTTTATTTTCAATACAATCAGAATTGTCTTTTGGACAACTCTCAGCAAAACTCTCGTAATTCGAAATCGTTCTAAATTGATAACTTTTAGTTAATATTTGTTAATAAACAATTATTTGAACAAATTTTTCATTATTTTCAGATTTTATTTTTAAAGTTCAAATTTTGTAGTTTTAGTATTAATTTTATTTACATATTAATTTTATTTAAAAATTATTTTACGTAAAGAAAGAACATTTATTTAATTCAAAACTTAGTTAAAATTATTTATTTTATTTAAATTTTAATATGAAGATTTGAAAAGATTTAATATTTTTAATGTTTTTAAATATCAAAACTTGAAAGCCAATTAAAAACGTTTATTAATTTCGACGGTTTAACCGTCATCGTCAGAACAAATGATTTTTCAAACGAAATTTACTTATATAGTGCAGTTAATGATTATGTAATCAATACGTAATCAGTACATCATTTAAAAACTCTCAACAAAGTTGTAGAGAGTGCAGTTTGAATATTAATTTTAGGATCCAAAGATTTAATATATAACGCTTCACATGTCACTCTCTCCCAATAATTTTTAAATTGAGTACCCAGAAAATTGAAAGCATGTTCGGCAATAAATCTCCAACGCCATTGGGATTGTGTTCGGATCTCATTTACCAATATACATGTAATGGGTGTAACGCCACATACATTGGAGAGACTT